>QZGG01001969.1:0-48581 GCA_006409495.1 Sedum album | reverse complement strand
GATTCATTTACTTACCAGAAATGAACTTGTTAGAGCTGCAAGATAACTATCTGTCAGGTGAACTGAGTGAGAATGAGAATAGCTTGACCCGGCCGGTGAAACTAGGCCAGCTGAACCTGTCAAACAACTTGTTAAGTGGCTCATTGCCAACGTCTCTGTCCAACTTTACCTCATTGCAGATCCTGTTCCTCAGTGGAAACAATTTTCTGGTCCTGTTCCGTCGACCTAGGTGAACTAAAGGAACTTTCAAAGCTAGACTTGAGTAAGAACGCGCTCTCCGGCCAGATCCCACCAGACATTGGCAAGTGCTATCACTTAACTTACCTAGACATGAGTCAGAACAACTTATCCGGAGCAATTCCCTCAGAAATTTCCAATATTCATATTCTGGACTACTTCAATATTTCTCGAAACCGGCTCAACCAGTCTATACCCAACTCCATTGGAACCATGAAAAGCCTCACCAAGGCTGATTTCTCATTCAATGACTTCTCAGGCAATCTGCCCGAAACAGGCCAGTTTGAATTCTTCAATGCATCAGCATTCGCCGGAAACCCTCAGCTCTGCGGCTCTTTGTTGAACAACCCTTGTAATCTTACAGGCATTGCAAGTCATTTAAAGAAGACTAATGGGAACTTCAAGCTGGTTTTTGCCTTGGGACTTCTCATATGTTCCTTAGTATTCGTCGCAGCTGCTGTAGTCAAGGCCAAGTCTTTTAAGCGCAATGGTCCATTCTTGGAAGATGACCGCCTTTCAAAAGCTCGAGTTTGCCATGTCCGACGTGCTTGAATGTATGAAAGATGGCAATGTCATAGGCAGAGGTGGTGCAGGCATTGTTTATCATGGTATACTTACTATTTCATTCAAATTCATTCAGTTCAGTTTTATTGAAAAAATGTCACTTGTTAATTCAATTTTTCAATGTACAGGTAAAACACCAAATGGGGTGGAAATAGCAGTGAAGAAGCTCTTAGGCTTCGGTTGCAGCAGCCACGATCACGGCTTTCGAGCAGAGATCCAAACCTTAGGCAATATCAGACATAGAAACATAGTCAGGCTACTTGCATTCTGCTCCAACAATCAAACAAACCTTCTAGTCTACGAATACATGCGTAATGGAAGCCTAGGAGAAGCTCTCCACTGCAAAAAAGGCGGTGTGTTCCTTGGCTGGAACATACGGTATAAAATCGCACTAGACGCGGCCAAAGGCCTTTGTTACCTCCACCATGACTGCTCACCGTTAATAGTCCATCGTGATGTGAAATCCAATAACATTTTACTCAACTCCAACTTTGAAGCTCATGTAGCTGACTTTGGCCTAGCCAAGTTTCTCGACGAAGCTGGCGTGACTGAATGCATGTCAGCCATTGCAGGCTCCTACGGCTACATCGCCCCAGGTCAGCATCAACCTTGAATCATCTTTATTGACTGTTTTATGTCCATTTTTTGAACTTATTCATAACAAAACATGCATGAAACATTTAGCAAAGGTCAAAGGTTTTAGGCTGGTGACAGAGGAATCTAAGAACAGAGTCAAGTGGGCCTACCTGCTTTAATCGGGTTTGAGGCCCACTGGGCCCATCCGACACATCATGTCTGGCATCTGATCATGATCAGATGTCTAATGTTGATCAGTGGTGGTCCCTAAACACTGTCGTTTAGTTACTGCTTTCGGCTTTCCAACGTGTTAAATTCTCTTTACACCTTAGATCAATAGCTATGCATGACAACATGAGTATGTTTTCAAAACTATACATATTTTGATAGCATCTAAGTGTAATGTAAATTTTTATTATGGTTTTGCAGAGTATGCATACACACTTCGAGTAGACGAAAAGAGCGATGTATACAGTTTTGGAGTCGTTCTTTTAGAGCTGATAACGGGGCGGAAGCCAGTCGGAGAGAGTGAATACGGTGAAGGTGTAGATATAGTTCAATGGAGCAAGAAAAAGACCAAATGCAGAAAAGAGGAAGCACATCTGATTGTAGACAAGAGACTTATCGGAGTGCCTGTAGATGAATCAGCACATATGTTTTTTATTTCTATGTTATGTGTGCAAGATAACAGTATTGAACGGCCTACAATGCGAGAGGTCGTTCAAATGTTATCGGAATATCCTCGGGGTTCGAACGGGAGTTCCCCGTCGTCCTCATAAAAATGTAACATAGAGATCAGAGTTGAATACAAAACTAGTAAAAATGTTATGATTCCAGCTTAGATTATTTCTATTCAAAACTTGGTTGAAGTGAAACCAGATTACTGAATGTGTCCAAGTAACTCAGTTTCAAAGTTGAAGTATAGGACAGCAGTGATACAGGTTTCTTTGAACTTCACTAGCCAATGATCTTTGTTGTGCAAGTTAACAACAACATTAGGATGTCCAATTTCAAGCTGAGAAACAACTGTACCACACTTGTTCCCTTCCATTATAGTTGTTGTCCATTTATCAGTGCTCATAGTATAAATCTGTAGAACAGGAGGGGAACTTCCGCGATACTAAAGACGCATGACCTTAAAATCTCTACAAATCCTTTTCTGCTGATCCACTGACTTGTAGCATGAGAATGCTAAAAATCTGTAAAACATTGCGTTTTCTAGTCTCCCTAGTGGCAGGGTTCCATAAAACAGCTGTGTCTTTTAATCTACAGTATTTGCTAAGCAGTAGACACCACAATGACCATACCCACATCCTAACAAAGTTGATATCTTCCAACAACCATAACTCTCTGGCAAGTTTATCTGTTTTATTGATTTCAAGACACTACGTGCTGTCTACAATGACCATGAAACAAAACCTTGTACAGTCGAACTGAATTAAGAATGTATAAAAGTGTAACATGAAGAGGAGTTGATCATTCTCATTCTCAATGACCGGTTAAGGTGATGGTTTATGAATGATGATGAACTTATCAGGGCTAGCCATGACTTTGAAACTGATCTGAACTTGAGCACAGTTTTGACTGGTAGTCTTGCTAAGATTTCAAATACAATGTCTTCTGATACAGTGATACTTCTCCAGCAGCCATTGTTAAACTCAACTTAGCCTCTGCCGATCAAAGTTGACACTACGTCGTTTTAATATCTATATATTGAACTCCCTCGCTTTAACCACTCCAAAGTGTAAACGGAGCTAAATCGCCGGTCTGACCGTTGAATGAAATTAGACCAAGGTCAATTGAACCGAACCGGAGTGGTGATTTTAGGGGAATCCGCTGCGGGAACAAAGTACCGACCTTAATATTGTTCGCAATAATGGCGAAGCTACAACTTCATAAACCTAGCCCTAATTTTGCTTCGATTTAGAAATTATAAAGCTGCGATCTTTTGAAGGAAGTAGTTGTGGGTTTTCGATTTCGGGGACGTAGATGGACCCTCAAGCGAGTTACAGCCAATTCGACAGTAGACGGCCATCTGGGTACAATTCTAGAGCGCCGGCGGTTAGATGGGTTAAAGAATGGTAATTCATTGATAAGATGATTCCTTTTGTTGAAATTGTTTACTGGGTTTTTATTTTTGAGGATTTTGATTTTTGAGGATGAGTGAATTTCTGCAAATTGGGATTTAGGGTTGATGAAATTGGTTTCATTTGTAATGTGAGAATTGCAGTTTACTCAGATATCAGCTTTGTATTGTCGGTGTTTGCCCTATTTATAAGTACACTGTTCACTCTCTTGCTGCTGTTGAAAATTAATTTGATTGAAAATATAGAGTGTCTGATTGGATTCGCACTTGGGAGGGTTATTCATCAGTGTCTTTTATCGCTTACAGGGTGCCTCAGGAACTGGTGGCCACTGGTGGGAAGTGCTCTCTTTTCAAATGGGTCAATGGTAACATTATTTTGAATTTGGATATTTGCTAGTCTTGTTGGAATGGTTTTGTAAGAAGCCATAGTGAATGAGTTAGGTGAAGATTTATTCAGTTAAGTTTTTTGTAGCGAACACGCTACAGACATTGAGGGAAAAGGAGAATCAGGTGGATGCAGCTGAGCCGGAGCCAACTACTGAAGTACTGTTCCTTTGTAGCTATGAGGGATGTGGAAAGACATTTTTTGATGTCGGAGCTTTGAAGAAGCATGCTCACATTCATGGGGAGAGGCAATATGTCTGCCAATATGATGGATGCGGGAAGGTATGCGGCTTACTTTTTGTGGAAAACAAAAATTTATTGAAGGAAACTCAGTTGTAATAAGCAACTTTGTTGTGATAGAAATTTGTGGACAGTTCAAAGTTGAAGAGGCACTATCTAATTCACACCGGAGAAAGAGCCTATAAATGTCCTCATGAAGGATGTGGGAAGGTAATCGTTGATTTTTCTAGCGGTTTCACTCTCGTTTCAGCTTTCTTTCTTCTGCAAAGAATTCAAGCAGTGTTGGTGTTATTTGCCTCTTTCTTTAGATATTGTTATAAATTTGAACCACTGCGTTGCAGGCATTTTCACTTGATTTCAACTTGAAGTCACACATGAAAACACACTCACAAGACAACTATTATCTTTGCCCATTTCCTGAATGTGGGAAAAGATATACTCACGAGTATAAGCTTAACAATCATTTATCCTCCCATCACGACAAGGTTGGCCATTCTCTCATCAAATCTGTTTATAAGGCATATCTAGATTGTTTGTTTACCGTTCATTAATCCTTTTAGGCCGAACAAGAGATGGCAAAGTACACGGTCACTCCAGTTGTGGAGAAGCCGCCCAAGGCTTCGAAACCTACAACAACACCCTCAAGTCAGCCATCGGCTGACCGTCCTTATGCTTGCCCCTATAATGGCTGCGACAAGGCCTATATTCATGAATACAAACTCAATCTCCATCTCAGAAACCATCATCCGGATCACTTCGCTGATGACAATGCCGACCCAGACCAAGATGATTTGGATGAACCCATCTACAGCGCTAAACACGGGAGTAGTAAGAAGCAGAAACAAAGTAAGACACAGCCTAAGTATTCCAATGCAAAATCAAAGTCCAAGAAGCGCAAAGCTTCTACTACTGCGACCCCAGTAATTGTGAAGAAACCATGGCCTGTCACTGAAGATGCAAATTTGGAAGAGGACAGTGAAGAAACAGAAGAAGATAGAGACAATGTTGAAGGTTGGAGGTACCAAGACAACAACAATGTTGATGATGACGATGAAGAAACTGAAGATGAAAACTTGTAGCAGGTGGTATGATCACCAGATAGATACAAATAAATTTGGAACATATTTTGAGACTCCTAGCTGGTTTAAGATGAATGTGTTATCTTTGTTTGTTTACAAAATTCTTTTGAAAAACTGTTGTCATTTTGCAATAGACAGCTTCAATATAATCTGTTATTTAGACCAAATTCACCCATCACACTATGTAATGTGTCGTAACCAATATAAATTAATATAAGACAAAATAGCAGAGGCTTTTAGTAAAAATTACGAAGTTATTTTACAGGCCTGCAAATTCATCATTAATAGGCGGGTGACACTCATTGAGATCACTACTAGCAAGAACCAGCAGGGTTTTACACTCAATAAGACGACAGTGCATTGTCTAATAATATAACAACAGTCTCCCACTCGAAATGCTTCAGGGGAGATTAAGCTAACACAACAAACCTTTTCTGAGAAGCCACCTCGGATAAAATCACTAGCTTTAAACTTGGTGATTACTACCAGGTGCATAAGGACTGTAGTACACAACCTTATGTGAAGTTGGAAAAAAACATTGTTGGGGGAAAGAGTGTCAACACCGGAAGAAAGCTCGACTTGATCGTGCTTAGAATAACCACAAAATGTTAATAGCTGCCAAAGTCAATGGAGGCCATGCGGTAATGGATGGGCTGGCAGCGTCCTTAAGAGAGCACTTTGCTTGAATTGTTGTCTTTTTGTTTCAAAGACAGATTTGCGAACTGTGAATCAAGGTCTCTGCTGTTGTTACGCCTATGTCTGGCTGGTGGCTGTTGTGGTTGCAACTGCTGTTGCTGATACAAAGCTCGCAGTCGCCCAATTTCTCTCTCAAGCACCTCTTGTTCCACTGAAAGATAAGAAATCTCCAATATCAATATTATAATTTATAGCGATATCTTCATGCTTACTGATGTCGCACAATGTAATTAATTGGCTATCTCACTTTGCAATCAAGGAACAGAGTAGCTAATATTACTATCCCTACATTTTAGACAAGCATCACGGACACTTAAAGTGTGGAGCAGCAAACCACTTTGATTACCCTACATTATACACATCAACATAGCATTCCGGTGAGGACAAATTCTTAATAAGTCATCAGTCAGAAACTTACTGCACTTAATAAGTTGTTCCTGAGCCAAGCTATCCAACCGCTGCTTTAGGGTTTTGTTTTCCATACCTAAAATAAGATTCTGCTGGTTAAGAAACTCAAGCTCAGCAGACACTTCGGATCCATCAGCCTGCAAGTTACAATTTTCAACAATTTGAGAACTAGGATCCGCAATTTTGCCTGCTTGCCGTGAAATCAATTAAATTTACATTTAGCATAAGTTATTTACCTCTAACGCATGTACATTCTTCTCCAACTCAGCTATGAGCTGAAGTTTACGAACCCGTGAACGTTGAGCAAATTGCCTGCATTAATATTAAACAAACTTCACAAACCTGACCTTTAGCTGAAATAACCCAGTTGAAAACTAGTATTTCCTTGCGGAGGTATTACTATACATGAACCTAACCAGAACATAAGTACAGAAAATTTAAGAACATATTTTGAGTCACACACTGCTTAGAATGGTATAAGTGTAGTCTCAGAATGATTAACTGAACTGCTGAAGGAAAGATTTAATAAGAAATGTATGGTTTAGGAAATCACATACTGCTTAGCACGTTTTGAGTCTCCCTCAGATGTGGCATTAGAATGATCTATCTTCTCAGAAAGTTTGTCTCAGTCCCATAATATTCACCATCATTTGGCTTCTCCATAGCTACTTTCCCATCTTGTGCCATTCCAGAGTTGTGTGAAACAATGTGTTTCCTAAATTGAGCTGAAGAGTTAAGAGCATTACCCCACCCTTTATTGTTCAGATTAGGAACGGAATTCATCTCCCCATAGAATGATCTAGCACTGCGAAGAGGATCTGATTCCTGAGATCCCCACGAGGGTATGGACACTAAGTTGTTAAATCTGTGATCGCTAGCTGCATACTCTCTGTTAGCTAAATCAGCTACCTCTAAATACGCAAAAGAATCACTTGAAGAGCGTCGGTGACCTCCCTTCCGTACAGGTGTGTCTGGTTCATTTAAGAGTTCATCAAGCCATGAAGGTTGTTCTTCCAATGCAAAACTTTCAGATGAAGTACGTTGGTGGAGATTAAATCCTTGTTTAGGCCTCTGAATAGATCTTGTTCCAACAGCAGGATTAGAACTGTAATCTGTATATGCATGGGGAATACTTGGGAATGGACTCTTTGGCGGCAGTGGAGAGTGCTTTCCTGGGTGATTCAGACTTCTCAAATTTCCCACAGCCTTTGCATTTTCCATAATAATTTTCTACGACACTGGCCACGTTAAGAATTAATTAATTACACAATACCGTATTTAAATGATATGCTAACTAGCACGCCAAAACAGTACAATATATTAGATAAATCTCAAACAAAATCTTCTCCAACACTCATTAATACTCTCAATTGAAACTAGAAAATAGGTAAAACCATAAAAACATTTCCAGGAGAGTATCAAAATTCTACATGATAAACTTAAAAACCCGGTGGATCCAGGAAAAGGTAAATTCACATACTTAAAACTAACACAAGGAAAACTCAAACCCTTCCCATATCCCAATCCCATAGATACGCTAAATGCAACCGAAAGCTTCCCGGGGATAATGTTCCCAACTTCATAACCAAATATCGTACACATAAACACACAATTCTCACAAGTCACGCAAAATTCAAGATTGACATCCTACTAATATCAATTAACATAAATTCAAATAAACTCAAACACCACAAATTCTACACGTAAAGAATCAATAAAACAGTAGAACAACACATCATCATTCATCCACAACTAAGATCCACAATCATAAAACCGACCACACAAAAACCAAGTCTTTATCCATAAACTGTAGAAAGTCAGAGTAAAGCACTGACCTGCACGATGTCGTTTGTTGAGTTTCGATCGATCGACGTCGATTTCTAGGGCTTCTCTCACCTCCGCTTTCTTTTTCTTCTCTGAATGATTTGCCTGCTTGACGTTGTTTCTGTGATTTTTTTTTTTTTTGCTGGAGATGAAAATTGAAAGGCAGATCTGTAAAATAGCTGGAGCTTAGTTGAATGGAATGCACACTTTCAAAAATTACTCATTCACCCCATATCTTTATAAACATTACATTCAACAGTGAAAAGTACTCGAATCAAGTATTGAGAATATACATATTCCCCCTTTAGTGTCTTACTGTCTTATATTTTTATTAGCAACAAACCCACTGGAATTGGATCTGGCGTGTAAAATGGGATTCCCATTCGGTGTTGTGTGGTTATTTGCTGCGAATATTAAAATGACGTTATTTTGACTGAATCTTTGTTAAAACTATATTACTATTAATTATAGTAATATGACGCAGTTTAATAGTAAAAAAATTAAAATAACATTATTTTAACTCGCTGTTAAGTTATGTATGTTGTGAGGGAAGAGATCAAGGAGCACATGCATTTATACGTAGGATAGTAGAACATCATCTCAATCGTTGATTTCTAATAATCTAACGGTTGAGATTGATAACCGTCAATCTAAACCGTCTGTGTATTATGCATATTCAATCACCTATTTAAATTAAAAACTACTTTAATCTTAACCGTCAGATCAATCAAAATCAACGGTTGAGATCGTATCTTTCCGTTTTACAAAAGTTACTTGTTCCTCTAAATGCGGGGATTGAGTTTGTAATGTTCTTTATTGATTTCCGATTGCTAAGGGAAGGGTATTGTAATGCACTCAAGACAAGTGGAGTTACTGAATCAAAAAAAAAAAAAGACAAGTGGAGTTACTGTGAGGCAAGGCAGCTTTTGTGAAATGAAGCAAGAACAGGTAATGACAGCAATGCAGCTAGGCTAGGTAGGTATGAACTGGAAATTGTACTAGTTGAAGAGGACATGGCTGTTAGATTGTTTGGTGGAGTTGTGGGGCTAAAAGGGTGTGAGTTTATGGCCGATAAAAATGCAATTTGGTTATGAATGATACAGCTGACAATAATGCTGCAAAAAAGAGTAGAAAATGACACAATGTGAGCACCAGTTTAAGACTTGAAACCCTTTGTGACATTATAATTTGATAACATGAATGCAACACTGTCTTGTTAGAGTTCTCAAGAGCTTCTTCCATCTAACATTGCTTAGAATGATACCAAGTGACATCTCCATAAACAGGAAATCTAAAAAAGTTACAAAATAATCGAAAAATATTTAAACTTGATGGTCAATAGATGCACATTCTTCAGGAGAGGGTTGGGAAATTTTACTTATGTGGTCAAGGCGTCGGGGAGACTAGTAGGAGCTCCGATGATTTTACCGCCAACGTCAGGGAAGGTTTCGAAGTTAGGCAAGGGGGTAACCTTTCCTCCATCTGAGCTCACTTGTACAGGATATTGCATTAAGTGTCCCCTCATTCGGAAATGCTCCTTCGATACATATGCATCCCAGTTAATTTTGGATATTTCATTTACAAGTCTCATGCACTCCAGTGACCATGGTTCTTGGAAGCAATCTTCTAAAGTTTCGAGATGTTCTGCCCAAAGTGACATCCGGTAACCATAGACCTGGTGAATAGTCAGACACATTGAGAATAAGAGGACTGGGATTGGATAGAAACCGTTTAACTGAGATATGACTTCTTGGATACAAAAATGTATATCGATACCTGACCATGAGGGTGATTCCTCTTAGCGGCCCATGAGTGATGAGGCTGATAAGCACCCATAGCGATTTCTGTGTCTCTTGAGCCATCCAGTGATCTTTGGTTAATATTAGCAGAACCCATAAGCACGTATTCATCGTCGACTATCATGCCTTTTGAGTGAACGTATATCATGAATCTGCGGTGTCTCTGTGCTGAAGCCTATAACAAGGGAATTTAAAGAAATCAGTTAAGGAGCCACTCCCTAACCGCCTTTAGCTTTCAGCTTCTTCAAAAACATGACAGCAAGGTAAGACATACCAAACCGCGATTATCACTGGACTCGGATGCACCATCATTAGATGGTGGTTCTCGCTTGCCAAGGCAGTAAAAGTTTAGGTAATCTCGTGGATGATGTGTTCTTGATAACCCTGTTTCTTCGAGAGCCTCAGCAATCATGCCGTACATCATGGACATCGTTTGTGTCTGGCATACGAAAGATCGTGAGTGATTTTTAAAAAACACCATAAATTGGTTAGAAGTCTGAGAGTTTCCTACGCTAATCCGATTTTTTACAGGTTGCCCAGCATAACAAGATAAACTCACCTGCCAGAAAAGAATTTCCTGCACTGAAGAACTTGTCGTGACTCCTTCAGGCCACATAGGTATTACAATATATACAGAGAAGCGCTCGTTAGCCCGAATTTTACTAACAATTTTCAGGGCTAATTCCATAGGAACCAAATTATCGGCACCTGCAGGTTAAGAAATTCAAGTCACAATTACAATGGATATTTGGATACAATGAATTGAAGTAAGCAAAAATGAACTCTGAGGTCATTCACTACCAGCATTTTTGTAAGATGGCCAAAAGTATGATGACCCTACAAAGTACTGATTCTCTATGTATACAAAGTGCTGAGCTGATCTTATTGCTTTCACGTAAGCAGTATGAATGCTTTTGTCGATTTTCAAATTTTTACCAGAAAGCAGGTTCTGCAGATATCAAGACTGGCTAAATCAATAAGCTAAAACATTGCTAAGTTGAAATGTGGAAGACGAGGTGTTTGAATATCCTGGGTCATACCTGCTTGGCCGCTTCTTTGTAATCTTTTGGGAAACCCTTCAAGGATCCGGAGTCAATTGATCGAAAAACCTACATATATGAGGATGCTATCAGCTAAAAAGTATTTCACACGATGTCTTTTATCTTCTTACTTATTTGTGTTATAGTGTACCTGCACGTGCCAGCTTTCAGGGTCTTGTTCAGTGGTAACATGAACAACCTGATCACCTTTTGAACCTGAGCCAGGGCTGAGTATCCAGGAGATACGATCTACTTTTATTAAGGCATCATCATGCCATCTTCCAACCTTCTTCAATCTGAAATCAGGCCACCGCGAGGCCTTTCTCCATCTTTGTTCAAAATTTGTTAAGATATCGTAAGCAGCAGGGCCCTCTACTTTGCAATGTAAATCATGCCAAGGTTGTCTTGGACCATTAGCACGAGACTGCAATATTCGTAGACTGAAACTATTAATGCCAGTGATTGAGACAACCTTAGAATGTCTACATATAAGTTGCATATACAAGAGACTCACATTCACTTACCGAGAATGTAGGATTGTGGTAATCGTCTGCGAATACTGTGTCAAGATCATTAAATAACCTGTGTTCTGGAGTATCATATCGACCATCACATAAATCAAGACCGCCGATGAATGCAGTAATTTTGCGGTTGTTACCATTACTTTGAGTGTCGACAAGCACACACTTCTGGTGATGTGTGAAAAGAGTTCCCACAACCTGAATTGCGAGAGCCATACATGTCAGATAGCGCGACAAAAACTGAATCAGAAAATGAATGATTACATGATTCAGAAATAGCTCAAATAAATATATCACTGCAATAAAAGCAACCACACCTGTTGTTTAAAGATACTAAGCTTGGTGCTGGCATATCGAGGCGCCAACACACAATGAACGCTTGAATGCCTAAAAAACTTCTTAGTTTCTTCGTCATGTGTTTGCATGATGCCTTCCTGCAGGTGTGAGAAAATGTGTAGCCAAATAATTATAAAGTAAATCCAGTAAAGAATAGGACATTTGAACATACAATGCCTCATTGAAATACTATTACCGTTTTAAGTAGCACAGTGTCATGTGACGTCTTATCATCCCAAATCAACATAACAACGCGGACTCCCTCTTGAGATTTGTACTTTAACAAGTCACCGAGGCTCAGCTCTCCTCCAGGCGGTAGTGGTTTACTCGGCTCCCTAACAAGTTTTACGGGGTGGTACACAGACCACCCAACAATGTAAATCAAGTGATGGGCTTCCAACAAGGCATGACAAATATCTTCCCAACATTTATGATGCTCATAGACCTTTCCATTATCGAGTTGGATCTCAGGAAGCATCGAATCAGGAACATGTGCATCCTGGTAAAGCCTTACACTGCCTCCTTTGCGAAGTGGAAAATATGTATTCGGAACCCCTTGATAATCTGGTGCGCATCCAACTCCATTACTGTACAGAGAGACTTCTGACACTGGCCTAAACTCAACCGAAATGTGCAACTCGGGATAAGGTTTAAGTGGAACACTGAAATTGCTGGCAATTGGGAACCAGCCATCTACAATTTTTCCTGAAAGAAGTTTCCCAACCGGTATCTCAACAATTCCAATGGTTTGTGCCCCAACTATATCATTATCTTTTACATGAAACTCCACCTTTGTGATAGGATGAGCTACTGGTACGCAAAAATGTTCATCCCACGAAGGATTCTCATTATTGTTTATGATCCTTGTCTGTGCTACCGTAGCACCTGCTAAGCAGACAGACACATAAGGGTCACTAGTAATACAGGTATGCGCATTTAATTGTCCAGGCACTCTCATTGGGAATCCACACGGATCAAACATACTGAAACATCTTCTCATGTTTTCCGAAGCTAAGTCCAAATTAGGAAGGGATTTGGCTTCTATAATCCACATATCCAAATCTCCGTGCAGAAACTCAAGTTTCTCCGTATCCTCCTCCTTCCTTTTATCACCGACGGGGATAATTGCATCACCACCCATCGTAACTTAACTTCAGTTACCCAACAATCCTAAAACTTTTACACTTAAAACAGACTAATCCGTCATGTTCGCACACAATGCAGTAAGGCATGCACCTATCAAGATTCAGGGAATACTAACAAACAACATGCAAACTCTACAGCCTCTCAAAATTTCACATTCAATGCACCATTGTCATTTTGCGCTTCAAACCTCCCGGACACAATTTCAAGCAGGAAGGCCGCAGCTGAGGACATCCACCCAACATAAGGTGACCCCAATAAATACTATTCAACATGTACAAGGTTGTTTTCCTGAGAAAAACAATAAACATGCAATTACATACAGATTCAGAAATCCATATAAATCTATCTGATTAGGGCTTCTTTCAGATCAAAATGAGCAGATTTTATCTCTCCGAGCAAAACCCATTTCACTTTCCATGTTAAAAATTTATACAGAAACCCTAAAAACTGAGTGCACCAATTTCAAATCAGATACACAAAGACAACAATTACCTTCAAACTGAGACAAATAGGTTGGAGAATGACTATGATAAAATACCAAAGGATACATTGTAACCGAAATGAAGCAAGCTTTGCTAAAATCCTAAAATTGATTAGAGAAATATGTGGAGCGAGAATGAAGAGACGTCGCTGGTAACCCATTTTTCTCGCAATATTTTCAAAGCTGTTTCTTATTCTTTACTTGCGAATCCCTTTTTTTTTTGATCTTAAGTGGGTGTATTTCATTACTAAAATTGATCAAGATTACAAACTGAAATACAAACGATGGAAAAAGTATGAAGCATCTCCGACAATGAGTCCTCTTTATAAAACCGTTGATCGAGCAGGCCATTTGTGGCACTTTCCCATCGACTCCCACTGGTCCGACCGACGGACAACAAAGCGATCTTTGGCCGAAACTATCGCTTTCGCAGACCACTGCTCTTCGGCATATACACCTACTTTGCAGGATTTATCAAATACTAGAAAACATACTCGCCATAGCGACGGAAGACTACCTCCTCCATCAAAAGGAGGACAACTACATACACATTGGATGACATATGCCTTATTTGAAATATACTAATCCTAATATACATAAAACTACTTGATGAATGCATCTTGCCAAGTCTTCAACCCAACCGTATTACATGCAAGACACAAGGATAGAATTCCTTCTTTACAAGCATGCAGCCAAGACAACACTACCGAAGCTCCACCGCCTTATTTTGCTTGATGCATGCAATTGATGATCGGCTTGATGGTGAAACTTTAACCTTCCGATGCATTCACTAGCATACTCCACATGAAGTTTAAGACACACACTGCAGAGAGTAAGAAAAGCCAACCTCGTGGAGGAGGTGGTTCTCACTCTCCACACTAGAGAGAAAGGTCATAACAAGGAGAAGGTAAGGGCAAAGATGAAGAGGGGAAAGCTGGATAAGAAGTAAGAAACAAAAGGATAGATGAATAAGAAATGGCAGGGAAGGTGAAACAAGGAGAATAGGAAAAGAAAGAGAAGGGAGAATGGCGGAAAAAACAAGAAGAATAGGAGAGAGGCCAGAGCCTCTCTAAAAGATGAGACTTGCAAATCCCATTTGGATCAACCAAAAAGGAAGCGAAAGAAAATGATATAGAAAATTTAGCTTTATTTGGTTGCATGTAAAACTAACTGAAAAATAAATTTTGATGAAATTTTTTGATGAAAGTATTCAGATGTGGGGAAGAGTTAAAAGGGACAACATAAATTTTGTAGGACTGAAAAACATCATTTCAACTAGTAATTTCTATTTATCCACATATTTAATTAAAACTAACTTTAATCTCAACCGTTAGATTAATCAAAACCAACAGTTAAGATGATGTCTCTATGTCTTACAAAAATTTAATGTTTTTCTAGATCCTATGTGTTTGGTTGTACCGACAAAAATAACAAAAAATATATATAAGTTTGTCGGTCAATTTTTCATGAAAAAATTAATTTCCTTCACATTTTGTTTTTCCAGCATCCAAATAGAAACAAGCACTTCCATTTTCTTTTCAATTTTTTTCCATATCTCAAATTTTCAATGAACCAAATGGAACTAGAACGCCCTTTTAACTCATTCTTCGCGCATTCCCTCTTGGCCCATTTTGAAGATCAGAGCTTTGAAAATAAATAAAAACATGTCTTATGAGATGCAATGACTAATTGGTGTAATTAGGTCTTTCGATGCAAGGCATTCAAAAAGGAGAGAACAGCCGGCTTGTTCATGATGACTCAAAAGAAGAATGAATGTTCAGCAAGGTGGAGTTCAGTTGAATTGTGATAGTTAGATTGTTCTATTCCTGATCAAGAATCAAGTGTATTATGATAGGATGAAACACATTAAAGTCAAATTTCATAAGATTAGAGAACTTGCTGCTACTGGTAAGATCTTGGTAGAGAAGATGTACACTTTCGATAACCACGTTGAAGTCGATCACAATGCATAAATTCAAGCATTGCTTGGACTTAATTCAAGTATTTTCTTATTAGTGAACGAGATACCCAAGCAACGGAATAAATATTGAAGTCATGTGTAGTTTTTTGTTCAGGTGTAAATTGTTCAAACTGACTTAAAAATCTAGCAAAACAATGTTACTGTCAAAATCAGAATAATTTGAGCGAAAGACTTTCATACATTATAAAACGCAACAAAATTTTCATCTATGATTCCGAACCGGACTATTTTCAACTTTCCCATTATAAAAATGCATCCAGTATTCCAATTAACAAAAATTAGCTCATTTTACGCAATTCTAAAGATTCATAATCCTTCACTCTAAGGTTTAAGCCACAGCAGTAAGCTTGTTTACCACAAACGTTTTAAGGTATTGCGGATGATTTAGGTATGTGGTTCTGGTCAGAATGTGAAAAAAGTTCGCACACATGAGCTTAATTTCAGTTCATCTTCTTCAACATTGCCCATAAGGCATGTAAGCAAATCAACGGTGTCCTTTTGTGTAGTATTATTGTCTTGCTCCAACTCAACTTGGTCGAGAATATAGTGTATTGAATAGAGTGCAGTTACTTTGAAACCCTCTTGAACATGTGCATTTTGAAAATTAAGTTATCTGTATTTTTCAAGTTATTTGTATGCACATTTTGATCGGATTTCTGCACTTTAACTTTATGTAAAAAAGATAAAAATTTAATAGTAAGATTTGTGGATTGTTGAATCAATTTGATCCAATATTCGATTACTTGGGTGGCTGCGTCTCAAACGCAAATGAGCGCTCCTCGTATTGAATATAGCATTAATGTGAGACAATAATGTCGGCCGATGTTGTTTCTCTCAAAATATCAACATTAAGTCAAGAGCATTGGGTCACACGAGGCATGCTCGTGACAATTAATTGTGTCAAAACAAAGGCAAATCTTGGTGCAGTGCACAATTTTGATTTATTCAATTTTGAATGCCAAAGTCTCAAATCCCTTGCGAGTTATTCAATGGTCGCCTGCAACGTGGCTTCCCATCCTTAGAACCATAGCCCATTAGGTGTCACGTTCTCGTCACATGTACTTCACGTATATCTATAAAATTATAAGTATTTAAAAATGGTCATCTTCTGTCTTTTTATATAGTTTGTTAATCCATTTTAAATCATTTTTGTTGATTGAAATCGATATTTAATTATGCATCCACTGAATGAAGAAATTGTCATAAAAAAGAATGAAGAAATTGTCATAAAAAATAATGAAGAAATTGTCATGGATATCTATGAGAAAAAAGTATAAAAGAGAAATCGATAAGCAGATTAATGGGGATGATTTTTTTATCAAAACATTTAGGTTCCGTTAAAAATAAGGGCCATTTGATTGTTTAAATTATTTAAATTATTAAATTATCCTCGATTTATTAATTTCTTTTACTTTGAACCAAAAAGTATTTTAATCAAAATATTCTTGGTTAACATAATCAATGCTTGTAGCACGTCTCTGGAATCGAATGCAAGTCTCGATAGGGCATTCATTCATATAGTGACATAAATATTTGTGAAATGAAATGACTAAATCTCAACTGTTGATTAGACTAATTTGACGATTGAGATTAAAATTAGTTTTTTTATAATTTGACGGTTGGATTGCAAAATACACAGATTGAAAGAATTGGTGGTTATTTTGAGTTTAAATTTCAGTCGTTAAATTATTTAAAAAACAACGATCGAGATCGTATCTTACAATCTTACAACTATATATTTGTTCTTTTCAACCATTCTCTCCATTCATATACAGACTTGTAGATTAGGATAATTAAAAAATTAAAAAAATCAGCGCAAATTTTAATATCATTAATCTGTAATCAAAAATCAACAACGCAATTATAAAATTACTAGTAATTCTGCACAAATTAAATTGTAAACTAATAATGCAAAAGGTGTAATTGGTAATCGAGTTGATTATAACGGGTATAAATGGAATAAGATTTTTGGCTTCACAAAAAACCGTCAATAAAAGTCCTTGTATTTTAAATATAGTAAAGATACTGGCCTATTGATCTAATCGTAATATTGTAAGACAAAATCGTTTATTATTTTCTTCTATATTCAAACACTTATACCGACATCCAACACTAGAATTAAACTATTGTAATTCACAAAAGGGTGAAGATCTGGTATAAAGTCTCTTATGCGTATAAAATATACACTAATATGAACCGTTAAATAAATTAGATCAACGGACCAGATTTATAACCAAATCAAATAAAAAAGTTACCAAATATGGAATTAAAATAATTCGAAATTAAATGCGAGGGTAATTTAGGAAGAACAAAATAAGGTTGTTTCACAAACCATAATTCAATCCAAAAATTAGGGTATTTTGAAATTGTGAAACAACCTCTGAAAATCAAACGAAGAAACGAATTCAGCCGTGTCTCACTCGCACCTGTTGTAATCATCCGCGTCGATTGTTATCATCCGTCACGCACATGTCTCCGCTTGGCTTGTAAGTTATCTTAGGGTTTCGTATGTCTATTATACTAGGGTTTCATTTAAACTGTTGCGATTTAGTTAGGGTTTCGTTTTGTGCGACATTTGATGTCTGACATTGCGAATCGACTTTCAATTATAAAACATCAGCAGCGATCCGGTTGATAAGTTTGTTAAACATGAATATATAAGGTTCAAAAAATATAAATGGTTCATGAACCATGCTTAACAATTTGTTGAACCATACTCGATTAGTATGGTCCAAATAATTGTGGATTATGGTTCATGAACCATGTTTATCAATTTATTGAACCATACTCGCAGACTATTTTGTATTTGGCTGGAACATATAATACCATGTTGAATGTTTTTTTGCAGGTTTAGAAAAGAGTGGTAGATAAGCTAAGGAACTTATACATTGTGCGAATACTGACTTGGAGCCACGACGAGTTGAAAATCGATTAGAATAGAAGACTGGCCTTGATGTCTTACGCTGCATACGAAAAAAATTCGTGTATTTTAAGATCATTTGATACTATTACTCCTAATTGATGTTTTGTTGAACAAGCAATGTAAAAAATACTGAGTTTCTAATTCATAATCCAATATTGGTTGACGATCATTGAATGGTTTGATATAATATGCAAAATGCTTGTATGGTTCATAAATTATCACTAACTGGTTCATGAACCACATTACAAAAACCATTTTATTATTTTCATTATCTAGTATGGTCCATCAATTTGCTAACTATGGTTCTAGAACCATCCAATACAAATACTTGAACCATATCGACGAAAAGATTCAAATAGGATCGTCAATTCTGATATGGTCCAAATATTT
Source organism: Sedum album (assembly GCA_006409495.1). Lineage (NCBI taxonomy): Eukaryota > Viridiplantae > Streptophyta > Magnoliopsida > Saxifragales > Crassulaceae > Sedum > Sedum album. Next base: position 29,870 of record QZGG01001969.1, on the reverse strand, counting down.
GAACTATATGGTTCTAGAACCATACACTAAAATATTTTTGACCATATCCATTAAGAATCGTAATTGCAATTAAAACAGTATAACCGACCAAAAACACTACTGCGACTTCGTACTACGGATCTGAACCAGAATGTTGATTCTCATCCGTAATTGTTAGGAAGAACGTAATTGATAAAATTTGTTGGAGGATTTTTAGGATATGATATGAAAATATAATCTTCAAATATAATTATTTCTGTAACATTGCGGATTTGCCTTTTATTGTTAGTTTGGTAAGTATTTAGATGCGTATTTGAACCGTTTGATTGAAATCAATCTACGATTGGGATAGTTTTATATTTTATACCAAAACTAGCATTTTATACCTAATTATTTCCCTTCCCAAAATGTTACTCCTAAGTCGTAAGTAACTTAAATATCACACAACTCTTCTTGTTAAATTAAACTTAAAGCATTTCAAAACCAAAAAAAAGTACTCCCTCCGTCCCATTTTGAGTGTCCCATTTGAGAATTTTTACGGTTTTTAAGAAAATTGAAAATGTGAGATAAAAAATAAGAAAGAGAATGAGTGGGATAAAAAGTATGAAAGAGAGTGTAAATATAGAGGTAAAAAAGTTTCTATTTTAGGAAATGAGAAGATTATTTTGGGACATCCAAATAGGAAATGGGACACTCATAATGGGACGGAGGGAGTAGTTTAATTAGACAAGTGTGTGACACTAATGTCCATCAATGTCTCCCCCACACAACATTAATTATTAAAAATTCTCTCTTTTACTCCTTTGTCCCTATTCTACATATACACACGCTTCGCACCATCATCTCCAATTCGCTCCTCAAATCACATCCCTCTCTCATCCAATTCCCAAGAATCCAATCTCGATTTTTCTTCAATTCCCAACCCTCTGACTCCGATCTCAACTACCCTTTTTCCGCCTGTGCTCGATTTCACCGAAGCTGTTCTTCTGCGGAGTCGAATTGGGTGTCTTTTGGTACGTGTAGATTTTGATAGAGATGGAAAAGTATGAGCTTGTGAAGGATATAGGATCTGGTAATTTTGGGGTTGCTAGATTGATGAGGAATAAGGAGACTAAGGAGCTTGTTGCTATGAAATACATCGAAAGAGGCCACAAGGTTGTTTCAATTTTCATTATGTTTTAAGTATAAATATTTTGTGAGTTGATCATTGATTTTTGTCTGATGGGGTTTCATCATTTTTACAGATTGATGAGAATGTGGCGAGGGAAATCATTAACCACCGATCTCTGCGACACCCTAATATTATTCGGTTTAAGGAGGTGACTTTACTTTACATTGTGGCTAGTTTTGACTTTTGATTAGATTGGATGTGCTGACCGAGTTTTAAGGATTGTTTTATTTGATGTTTTAATGTTGGTTGATGGACTTACAGGTCGTGCTGACCCCGACCCATTTGGGTATTGTCATGGAATATGCTGCGGGAGGGGAGCTGTTTGAGCGAATCTGCAATGCTGGACGGTTCAGTGAAGATGAGGTGTTTGACTGATCTGGATTTTGTGGATTGGGATTATTAATTGTTTGACTGGCTGTTAGATATTTATGTATCGGAGAACACTTTTTGTGCGGGGCAATTAAGCGTGGTCATACTAGGTGGAAAGTTATCTATGTTTTTGATCCCACCTGCTAGTATTTAAGTGATTGAGACTTGCTAACTGGTTATTAAATTCTCGCTACTGTTTAGTATCTTTCTATTGATAGTTTTTTTATTTTATAGGCAAGATACTTTTTCCAGCAACTCATTTCGGGAGTTAGTTACTGTCATTCACTGGTAAGCAATGTTTATTCTAGACAGTGGAATGAATATGCTTAAAGGTGCTGTTTAAGCGATTATTTGAATATTTTTTGATCTTTTCAACAGCAAATATGTCATAGGGATCTGAAGCTTGAGAACACCTTGTTGGATGGAAGCCCTGCTCCTCGTCTTAAAATATGCGACTTTGGTTACTCTAAGGTTATTTTCATAAATTAAAATACTGCATTTTACAATCATGTTGATTTCTTTTAACACTTCTTTTGCTGATTGGACTTTGATTTGTGTAGTCGTCACTGCTCCATTCAAGACCTAAATCGACAGTTGGAACTCCTGCATATATTGCACCAGAGGTTCTCTCTCGCAGGGAGTATGATGGAAAGGTTTGTGCTAAACATTCCTTTATTGCAGTGTTTTTTATTTTATTTTGACCTATATTCGATACAAAAAAACAAACTGGCCGTTACAAGTCATATCCTGGTTCAGAAAAGCCGTTGAGATTCAGTTCCAGTGTCCTTTTAAGTCATATTCTGGTTCAGAAAACCCGTTGAGATTCAGTTCCAGCGTCCTTTTTTTGTTTTTTGGGACGTTAAATCAGTTTTCGTGATGGTAATACCCTTCATTTGTTTGTTATCATTTCAGTTGGCTGACGTTTGGTCATGCGGTGTGACTCTTTATGTCATGCTTGTTGGAGCTTACCCTTTCGAGGATCAGGAGGACCCGAAGAATTTCAGAAAGACAATAAGTGTAAGTATTTTCACTTTCTTCCTTTGCTATCATCCTCGCCACTCTTGATTTGTACAAAAATAACTAACCATTATTGATTTAATATACCTTATACTGCAGAGAATAATGGCTATCCAGTACAAGATCCCTGATTATGTGCACATATCTCAAGACTGTCGACATCTTCTATCCAGGATATTTGTTGCAAATCCACTCAGGGTATGTTATATATTGCGCATCACCTTAAAGTGTTATTATGATCACCTTATAATATAGTGAACCTTATAGTACAGTGATCAAATTAATAGTTAAGATGACAAGAGTGTATAATGTCATTTCGGGTTGTGACACTTTTGATTTGGTTTTCATCACACAATATGTTATTTTTGGTCCATCGCTACAAATGATATTGATATTTTCATTGCCTCCTTAACAGAGAATAAGCATCAAGGATATCAAGAGCCATCCATGGTTCCTCAAAAACCTGCCAAGGGAACTAACCGAAGCTGCCCAAGCTACATACTACAAGCGAGAAAACCCAAGCTTCTCCCTCCAGAGTGTAGAAGACATCATGAAGATTGTGGAAGAGGCCAGAAAAGCCCCTCCCATTTCCCGAGCCGTTGGTGGCTTTGGCTGGGCCGGAGAGGAAGATGACGAAGATAATGAAGTAGACGAAGAGGAAGTAGAAGAAGAGGAAGAAGATGAGTATGAAAAAACAGTCAAAGAAGTTCATGCCAGCGGGCAATTCGAGATCAAAGATGGTCAGTTGCAGATCAAAGATTAACACCCTAACCTCCAAACTTCTATCAGCCAAATCCTCCTAATGTCGCCGTCTTATGTTGTATAAAACATTACCTTGGCTACATAGGATCTCTCTGTTTGCAAAATAAGCTTTGTAAATTATGGTCTGTGATTTGCTATGTTTTTCTCAGGGTATTAAAATTCTTATCAAGTCTCAAATTGCATCTTTGTTGTGTGTATCAAAATTTTGCAGTATGATTGTGAGACACGATCTTAATCGTTAATTACTAATAGCGCGAAGAATGTGATTTATTTTGGAACAAACGAATTATTAAAATTAATGATTAAGATTAAATATTTCTTCAAAGAAGTTAATGCCTTTCTAAAAGTACAAGAAATAATAATATAAAATAAAATAAGAAAGAAGGTAATCAGCAATGCTGAAAATGCCGTCGACCTCCACAGAATCTGCGTGCTTTCCCGCTTCAAATTCAAAGCCTCGCCTCAAATAAATTCCTCTTTCTTTCACCACCACTCACTTCACTTCGACTCGCTTCTCAGTCTCCTCTCGCTCGAGGACGACTCTTTCCGTACTGAGCGGTTATCACTCGCCGCTCCGCCGAAGACTTTAATATCCACTCCGCCACAACGCATCTCTACTTTCGCTCGTTTCACAATCCGCTTCTCTGGAGGTACGTCTGCTTGTTTGGTTCTTCCGTAAACGCTATCGATTGTTTATAAATGGAGTTATCACCGTCAGATAAAATCGGAAGCGATTGTTGGTGTATAATTGTTTGTATCTAGCATTTAGAACCGTATATGCTCGGATTACTCGGTTCTGTGGCTGATTAGAAGATGCTGTAGTTGTTGCTAGGGCTTGTTCATGTGTTGATTTTGTGGCAGTTGGTTTAGGTTAACTGATGAGTTTATTTGTTGATGTTTTATGCAGTTTTCGAGAAGAGAGCAAGTAGGTGTTTGAAATATTTGGATTGGGATGAGGCAAGTGAATTCACTTTTTTATTGTGCCAGTAGATTTTTATGAGTGAGTAGCATGTGTTGGCTCAGAAGCAGTTTTTGATTTTGGCAGGAGTGTTAGATCGAGTGTAGATTCTACAGATATTGAGCTTCCGAAACCAAAATTTAACTGGGAGCAACATGCTGCTGCTCATGATAATTTCTCAAATCAGAATAAATTTCTGAGTTCTAGTTTCCTGTTCTCGTTACCAACACAAAAACCTAACATAGATGACGCAGTGTTAACAAGGTATACTGTGTTGGTTAGAAACCTAGTCAGTAGATCATTTAATGGCTTTGATTCTTCCTGTTTTTTCTGGATTTTTTACTATCGTTGAGCTTTTATTGTTCATAGGTCGATGGCTTTTACGATCCAAAATATTCAGAGTTCACAACTTACAAAGGTATTATGTGTAACAAATCATGGAAGTTTAGCTCTTGCCTTAATACTCATAGTTTCATCTTACAAATATAATGAAGGTTGCAGAAAAATTTCCTAATGGTTAATAAACATCAAGCGAAGCTTTGTTGGCTAACTTCACTGAACATACCTCACATTTGCAGGCATGGAATGCTCTTTCTAAACTTAAATTATCTAACAGAACTTATACGAAGCCTGGTAAAAGTGTATCATCGGTCAAGCATGTTAGTGCCAAATATTCTGAGGATAGAAAAACCACTTTACGTAGTTCAAATGCATTGTCTTCTGACTCGGCGAGTACATCCGGTGACCGCTTTCGAAGTCGAGACGTTCATGCTCCATCTGGGGAGCTTAGCGCTGAGAAGGAACATGGAGGTCCAACACCTAAGATGTACATGCCTAGCACAAACGTTGTGAATGGATCTGTACACCCACTTGGAGTATTTGAAGATCTAGCTAATGACATCAGTGAAGATGAAATATTCAAGGTGAGTTTACTACTGATGCCGAACCTGAGATACGTGATAGTTATTTCACATTTTTGTTAGTGCTATTCTACAATACTTATATTTTTCCCTCCTGTTGCTAAGAAAATAGCATTGGTCAGTGGCTTGGTCGGTGGGTTTGCTGTGATTTTTTTCATTCTGTAATCTCTTCAAAAGTAATATTTTTAATTTTGTTCGTGGATTCAGTTTTATTTTCCTCATTCCATGTACTAGTTTGAAAATTATTATCTCATACACTTCTGCTCAAGATTATAAGAGCTATTTGATGTGCAGAATATTGATGTTGACCAGATAGTAATGGACCACTATGAAGCCATTTCAACACCTCAACCATCCACAGCAAAAGGTAACCCTATGATGTCTACATGCAATGATAAAAACACGTTGAGGAATGAGGCAAGCTTACCTCCCGAACTATGCTCTTTCTGCTCCCATGGTTGTAAGGTATTTGTTCTTTTAAGAAGTCACTTCATCTGGCAGATTTGACACTTTTATCCAGCTATTCACATTTTGCGCACATACCTTTCCATGTATGTAGGTAGGTCAATGCTCAGAAGCCTCAGTCCATCTTCAGGAAATGAAGGATGAGCTGATTGTTGTTTCAAATGAACTAATTGACAATGCTGGCAATCTTAGTCCAAAGCTAATTGAGAAGCTTCACCAGGATAGGTTTTCTGGCCACCTTTTATGATTCAGTTTTTATTGTTACATTTTTTATTTATAGAAAGCATTTGAAATATTGGTCCGTGGAAGAGACTAAAATGTAAACTAAAAGGATATGATAGACATAGCGAAGTTCCCGTCTCGATCTTTAGAATCACGATTACAGTTAGTTGACTCGCTCACATTGATAATTGTTTCAGTGTTCTTTTATGTTCTCCTAACCTTTTTATTATGCATCAGGGTACTACTCAAGAAGAGAATTCAAGAACTGGAGAAACATCTCCCCCTAATACAAAAAGAACAACAACATATTGCTTTCACAACCACCCCTATGTCATTTCAGTTTCAAACTCCTCTCACATCCTTGCCCAAAAACATTCCCGTGGGATTTGATGCTCAAGTCTACACAACAAATGAGTTGGGTGCCCATAGCAACTTGAATTCGTCTACATTTTCTCCAGTACGTAGTTATTGCTCCTCTTCAGTACCACTAGAGAGAGAGCCCAGGGAACCGTACATACCCAAGGTGATTGACATCAATTACATAGATGGGTCGAACGCTGGCTCTTGGAGTGGAGGGAATTTTCCTTGGACAAAAGAACTCGAGGTATGTGTTACAACATTGAATTTATTGCTTTTTCGTCTGGAGCCGTGCGACTTATGTTGGCTCCTTTAAATCATTCTCAGGCTAATAACAAAAAGGTGTTTGGAAATCATTCATTTCGTCCCAACCAAAGAGAAGTTATAAATGCCACAATGAGCGGATGTGACGTCTTTGTTTTGATGCCCACGGGAGGAGGGAAAAGCCTAACATATCAGGTTTGTAAACAGTTTAACTAGGATTCAGCATATTCATATGTGGTTGTGTTTGTACTATGCTTTACTACAGTGTTTTTATCAGCTCCCTGCACTCATATGTCCTGGAGTAACTTTGGTCATATCACCACTGGTTTCACTAATCCAAGATCAAATAATGCATTTGTTGCAGGTAAAGTCTTGATTGAGTTAGCAACTGGCAGAATTTTGATCCATTTTTATGATAGTTTTCTGTTAATTGTGTTTGTTTTCTAGGCAAACATACCTGCTACTTACTTGAGTTCCAACATGGAGTGGCCTGAACAACAAGATATCCTTAGAGAATTGAATTCTGATCATTGCAGATACAAGCTACTGTATGTTACGCCTGAGAAAATTGCAAAGTGAGTTTTGAAGCGTGTAGGCATAGTGTTCTTGCTCACCACCAGGATATATTAGATCAAACTGCATTGTTTTCAAGATACAATTTTTTTCTTCGACTTCATAACTATCTGCATAAGTTTATGGATGAAATTCCTTCAAGTAATGAGTGCTTAATTGTTTTTTTCTGAATTGAATGGATACACAGGAGTGATGTTTTGTTGCGACACCTAGAGAGTTTGCATTTTAGAGAACAACTTGCGAGAATAGTGATAGATGAAGCTCATTGTGTGAGTCAGTGGGGCCATGACTTCAGACCAGACTATCAGGTTTGAACTATATATAAAGCAGCTCCCTTCATGAAAGTGTTTTTAGTCTTCATCACTTATTCGGTGCATCAATATTTCAGGGTCTTGGTGTTCTGAAACAAAAATTCCCAAATACTCCCGTTCTAGCTTTGACTGCAACTGCCACTGCCAGTGTCAAAGAAGATGTTGTTCAAGCTCTAGGTCTTAAGAACTGTGTAGTTTTCCGACAAAGCTTCAACAGGCCAAATTTGTGGTAAGTACTAAAAATCATAGCTAGTAGTATATACTGATAAATTCTATAGCTATTTTATTAAAGGTGGAATGCTGTAGGCACTCCGTTATTCCAAAAACAAAAAAGTGTCTTGAGGATATTGACAAGTTTATTAGAGACAACCATTATGAACAGTGTGGCATCATTTACTGTCTATCAAGAATGGACTGTGAAAAAGTTGCCGAAAAGTTGGAGGTACACTCTTATAATTGCCTCGGCCTTATGTAGGGGGCATGTCCATTGTTCGTATGCGCTTTAGTTAGCGTTTTTTGTTTTTTCTTCAGTAACTATCAACTCTTAAAATAAAAAACTTTCTTAAATGCATGTCTATATTACTGCTTATAGTTTAGTATGTTCTATATTTGGTACCCACTTTTGATAAAATCTGGATTCCAGACTCTCAACTATGTATAGGATTTTAACATCAAATAATGCCATAAGGTCTGCTCAGAATTTATTATCCCCAGGAGTATGGACATAGGGCAGCCTTTTATCATGGGAACATGGAACCTGCCCAACGTGCCTCCATTCAAACACAGTGGAGCAAAGATGAGATTAACATTATTTGTGCAACAGTGGCTTTTGGGATGGGTAAGACTCATTGTCTCTATTGATGATACCGCAGCTCTCTACCAAGATATAAATAATATCAACATAAACATATGCAGGCATTAATAAACCTGATGTTCGGTTTGTTATTCATCATTCGATTCCAAAATCAATTGAAGGCTACCATCAGGTAACAACTCCTTTTTTCCGAATTGAACCCTTCTATGCACTGAACTGTCCTCCAGGCTCCAACGAATATTCTGATTTTGTTTTATTAATAATATCTAAAATTTTCGAAAATGATAGGAATGTGGCCGTGCCGGGCGAGATGGTCAACATGCGTCTTGTGTGCTTTATTACAATTATGGTGATTATGTGAGTAATCTATCTTCTCATTTGATAATGGTCCATTAACGCCATCACTACTGATTTTCGCTGAACTTATCTGCAAGTCGGTAAATGGGTTTCTGGTCCTAGTGTTCTACTTTATACGGGTTTCAGGTCCCAGTGTTCTACTTGATACTACATGTTTATCAGTCAAAAATTGGTATATATGTAAAATATACTTAATAATATGATATTTTTGAATCTATTAGAATTCTACCGTTAGGTTCCATTTAGGTGGATTTATTATAGTGCATTCGCTTAGACCATAGTATTTACCTTAAATTAGAAACTTGAATATATTTTACCTGTTTTTTCGATCTCATATTTATCGAATCCTCCCACAGATAAGGGTAAAGCATATGATCAGCCAAGGATCAATTGAGCAAAGCCCCATAGCATCTGGATATAATAACTATACCAGCAAAGTAGTTTCAGAAAGAACTTTGGAGACAAATACTGAAAATCTTCTTCGCATGGTACTTAGCATACTATTGCAATGTACCTTTTCTTTTGGAAAAAATTGAACCTGAATTGAATGGATGCCCATTATGCTATTAACGTACAGAACTTTTTAACAGGTGAATTATTGTGAAAACGATGTTGATTGTCGACGGCTACTTCAGCTTGTTCATTTTGGTGAGAAGTTTGATTCTAAAACCTGCGGGAAAACATGTGACAACTGTCTGAAGATTAAATCTTTTGTTGAGAAGGATGTCACGGAAACAGCAGCGCAACTGGTTTTTTACAATACTAAATTAGCATTTATACTATAAGGTTTCCCAAGTTTGCTTTGTTCTTCCTTTACTGTTATCTAGCTAACTGAGCTGCATTCTACTAGATTGAACTGGTGAAGTCAACAGGGCAGAAGTTCTCATCGTCTCATATTTTAGAAGTTTATCGTGGATCCTCGAGTCAATTTGTATGTTGTAGCAAAAAGCTTTTTACTGTTCATTTCATGTTTCAGTGATATTCATATTTCTTTATTTCTATTCTTTACTGTATTTAGGTCAAGAAACATAGGCATGAGTCTCAGAAGCTTCATGGTGCTGGAAAACATCTAGCTAAAGGAGAAGCTTCGCGCGTATTACGACATCTCGTCACTGAGGAGATCCTGATAGAAGTAGTTAAGAAAAGTGATCTATATGGATCAGTTTCTTCTGTGTTGAAGGTAAAACTTAAGGATCTCTTTTGCATTTATCTATGTGAACAAAACTAGATTCTGTTATCGTGCGCATTCTTTTTCCAATTGATTCAAGTTGTGAACCTGCTTTTACTTTACTAGGTCAATGATTCTAAAGCTTACAACCTTTGTTCTGGTATGCTGAAGATTACCTTAAGGTTTGTTAACGCTTCAAAAGTGCTTTCAACAGGAATTGCATAATTTGTGTTTTTATAATTTCAAATCCTTATGTTGGCACTTCTACTGCCATGTGCCAATATGATGACCAGTTTGGCACAGTCAATTCTTTTTGCCTTCATTTATAAAATTCAGTTTCTTCACTTTGAAAATGCTGAATTCTTAATCAATAGTTTGCTTCAGGTTTCCTTCCTCTGAAAAGAAGGCCAAATTAAACACATTCGATATAACCCGCACGAAGGGATCACAAGCATCAGTTAAGTTCAATTCCACCCACACCAATACTCCAAAGCAACCTAGCCAAGATTCAGTATGTAATGTATTCCTTTTTACATTGATCTCAGCTCTATATATCATTCTTAAATTAATCGCCTACTGCGCGCAATTTCAGGGACTCGCAGATGTACTATACAGAGCACTTAAATCGCTTCGAAATTCCCTATTAAAAGAAGCGGGGGACCGTGCTATGCCATACCATATACTTGGGTATGATATGTGTATTTACATAATTTGTTTTCGTTCAAACTGCTGGTTACCTTGTTTTTTTATGTTCAGAGATGCCAGCATGCGGACTCTGAGTAAAACAATTCCTAGAACTAAAGAAGAACTTTTGGATGTTAATGGGATTGGAAGGTAAGACTGAAATATTGTGTTTGTTTTGTTATTCATTTCCAAGGCTATAACTAAAGTTTTATACTTCAGGGTAAGGATGGAGAAATATGGTGATGCGATTATTGCAACAATAGAATCAACCATAAGGGATTATTACAAAACCAGCAACAGCAATGACAGCACAGACTCGCCAAGAAGAGAAGAGCAGCAGCTTCCAATTTGCAATATGAAAATTTGGATGCAGCAGAGGGTGACTTTATCAACAGCACTGGAAGGTCTAAAAAGCGAGTAATCAGAGATCCTGATGGTTTTGATGTCAGGGACAGCTTTGAGCTTATAGAGGATGAAGATTTTCTGGAATTTGCAGATGCTATTGACAATATGGAGGAGATCAGTGCTTCCTCGCCCCCTAAACAACCTTCATTAAATGTTGGTGGGCGGGTACTACCATCTTGGTCACAACGACTACCATGATCATATCTAGATCACTGCCATGATCATAAAATACTAATAGAAATCCCGGAAAGGTTGCGTTTCCTATCCAACATCCTTAAAGCACTGTAACATGGTACGTCTAAATATTTTTGTAAATTTCATATATTTAACACTATTTACAGTGCTGAGGAAGAAATGCGACGCTCATTGTTTCCTGAGAGAACTCTTATGTTCATCTCTTGTCAAGGGTCTTTTACTCGTCTGCCACTTTTTCAATAATACCGCCACCACCCCATTTTCAACAATGCAGGAGACATACTGAGTTCATCTGGCTAGGTCAGGTTTGGAAAATGTAAAAAACTAATAGGATTGGTAGCGTAAGGATCCAGCCACATAATTGACTTCCGTGACCACTTTGCTTTTTGAACTCTTTATAGTCGAAGGCACAAAGTGACAGATGACGTTCACTTTGCATTATTAGGAAAAAAGGATCCACCGGCTTCACTGGTTAAATTCTGATAATTGTCACGCAGGAGCTTCCTAGCTTCGATCTTCATTTATCCACAATAGTTTTTGGTCTTATTATGCTACAGTACGGGTAGCGAAAGTTAGCTATCTTTGAGACCTGCTGAACAGCCTTCCATGTCATGGCTCGAGAGTTAAGGCCACACTATCACCTTCTGCTGACATCTTGCAAGTCTGAACTGGAGACCGGGCAATCAGTACTTAAAAGATTCTCTTCCAAAGACTAGTCATCCTTAAACTTGCACCACAATACTTAAACAAAGTGCACCTAGCCCTATTAAAAGCAGACGGCTGCAGTCAAAAGCACAGCATCCTGGAAATTTACATAGAAGTCCCTAACTGGCCCATCAAACACTCTGCTAATAATTCAAACTCTCTTGCAAAAGTTTCAGCACACTTAGCCAAAGCTCGTCTCATTTTCACCCGGATCACCAAATACTGCTTCTGGATTGCCATTGTCATGTAAGAATAGAGTATGATTCTGATGGGTACCTTTCGAACACATAATCACTTTGAGTTGATTGTTTAGCAGCTCCAAGGGACTACCTTTTCAAGATCTTATTGGAGTGGGTCTCTTTTTGGCAGAAGCAACTTCTTCAGTAGATGATTGATATCCTCACACCTAGATGTGCTAATGCCAGAAGTTGAAGCCTGGTAAATTATCTCCTTGCCTATCAGACACAAAAGGTAATTAAAATGGAAACATAAACATAAAAAGCTAGATAACAATTCAATCCATTGACATAATAAGCATAACAAGGTTATTACCCTATGAGATTTGTCTTCCATTTGGTGATACACGGTCTTCTCTACCCACCGCACCTGCAATACTCTTTCAGTTACAGACTTCATTTCTGTTTCAAGCAAAGCCAACCTATCATGTCAGCTGCTGTCTGCTTTCGTGTAATCGCAGCCCTGTTAGGTTCTCTATAATTCATCTCAAGATTTATCCTACACAATATTTCCTGTGAAGCCCTTTCTTTCAGTCTTGCCCTTTGCTATTTATTGGCCCTGAAATAAGCATCCTGTTCCTCCAGCTGTTGGACTCGTGACTCCACTTCATAAACTAGTTCCATGCGCTCTCTCATAATGAAACTCAACCTTGGTCTTAGCAGCTTACTTAAGTCAACCAATGTAGCAAGAGTCAGCTGCTCTTCTACTCATTTGCTGAACCTAATTCGTCAGCCAGCAACAATCCATGAGTTTTGTCTTGATGTCCTTCTGTTTTATCAGAAACATAATTATTTCCTCTCCATTAAAGGCAAAAGATATAATTAACAACGCCAACAAAAATCGTAAACAGAGAAATAGAAACATCCACATGCCAATAAACATGGATACCACCACAGTCATATAAAGCCGGATAACGATCCATACTTCAGTATTCCATATTAATACTTTTGTTCCACCGGTTGAATATATCAACAGTTGCGTACAATTAAAACTAAGAAATGAAGCTCTTGAAAAATCTTGAAATAAAACGCAAGAATCCAACTAACACTTGACGTTACCTTTTACATTCAGCTATATGAAAGTATTGTTCCAATTAAAGAGGACAAAGATTGCACACGGCTTGGAGACTCTGTCCTTGCTTGTGGACAGCTTCTAATGAAATTCATAGAGCAACAACCTCGAACCGAAATCAGTTACATCTAACAAGGAACAACAAATCAAAACACGCAGAAGTTCTGTATGATGTCTGCATCTACTGGAGTTCCATTTCCACTCGAACAGAATCATTTCAACTACCTCCACCTCGCACCTCCTTACATCAACTACACAGTTAACTATATTCATCAACTCAACCTTAAATTTCACTGAGTTTCAGATCAGAAAATCCAACTGGTGATAAACTCGGTGTTATCAACCATATCTTAGATCATAACATATACTACTTCAGACGCGCACATGAAGACGCGCATCCTACACCTACTCAAATCTCTTGTGGAGTTTCTCATATATATCATATGAGACTCTTCGATCGCATCAGAACATATTCAAATATACACAACGACAAAAACAAACCTATCTCCGTAGATCCGCCAAGCTCCAACATCTTCCGGTCAAACAAAGACTCTTCCGCAGTAACAGTTGATCACGCATCCTCGTAACAGGAAACTCCAACTCGTTTCCGGAACTTCGCTCTATGCATCAACCAAAAGATTGCGGATGTTTCCGCTGAAATGAAGCCGAACGGAACACGCGATGGAGGTTTCAGCGGCGGAGTGATCAGTCGCGATCGATACGATTATCGGAGCTTTGGTTAGGGTTTAGTGAGTTGCTATTTTGAATTCGAAATCTGATTTTATACACAGAATTGAGAAAAGAATCTTTTGATCAGCAGACGACGGTCAATGACGATCGTACCCCTACGACGAGATAGGCCAAACCTTATTACTGAATAGGGCAGTAGAACACGCCATTAGTGTTCCATGACGATCGCATGTCGTGGGGTGAAGTTTAGTTACAGCACGAGCAATGTACGCGAAGCGAGTAACGGTCGAGATGATGCCGCGTGTTATCATCATCATCGTTTCAGTCCTTATGCTGAAAGTTGAAGCCTTTGAGGCTAAAGTGAAACATAGTATCGGTTTACATAATTAGATTACATAATTGTTGACGGGAATGAAACCTGGTCCGAGAACATGTAGCTAGGCAAGACTTGAGTATGTGTCACTTAGTACAATGGTGCTAAAAATCCATGAGACATAAAGACCCTTACCCTTGTGTAAACTCGTTTAGTGCGTGATAAGAGTCATCTACTTACTACACTCTGTGCCTGGGGTGTTGTACCATGCTACACTAGTCAGCTCTCATTACAATCTCCGACTGCAGTGCCAAATCAAAGATATTCGAATACGGATTTCAAATGCTTGTTTCTGATGAAGGTAGCTTCAAATGAAGAGGGGAGTATCAAACTCAAATTTTTAATCTCATTCAAGCTGAGTCAAGATGTGTTGGACATGGCTTTGAGGAAACTTGTCTCTAGAATTGAAGAACAGGTCACAAAAGGAGCATATTCACAATATCTTTCCATCACCAAAGGCTTCCAATAACTTGAACGAGACTTGGAGAGTAACTGCAACTATCTCTTTGATCCAAAGGCGAACGATAACTTTGGCCTAGCTTTGTTCTTACCGAGCAGTATCATTTGCCTCTTTCTTTCCTCTTCTTCCTCCTGTTTCTTGCGCCTCATGGCTTCTTCCATTTGCTTTTGTCTTTGTTCCAGCTCCCTGTATCGCTCCTCCTCCCGCAGCTGCTGTTCCAACAGTTCTTTCCGCTGTGCTTCTTCCATCTTCCTACGATTTTCTTCCTCTATCTTTGCAAGTTCTTCTTTCTCTTTTCGAGCTCTTTCCTGTACAGGGATCATTGTCATTGATGTGTTTCTTGGAAATAGTTGATTTTCAAATATCTGCATAGAGCTTAACCCAACGTAATAACTCACCTCTTTTTCTCTTGCCTCCATTAGTGCTAGCTCCTTCTCTCTCTCAAGTTGCGCTGCCACTTCCTCCACAAGTTTCTTGCGCCCCTCTTCCAAACGCCTTTGTATTTCAAGCTTGATTTCTTCCCTATTCATGTTATCCTCTACTTGTTTCCGAATTGCTTCCTCTACTCGCCTGGCAGTTTCTTCCTCTACAAGTTTCCGTTCTGCTTCTTGCTGACGCCTGATTATAAATAGATAACTCTAAAAGATTACAAACTGATTAAAAATAAAGAAAAGTCAATCCCTGTTGAGGTTGATATGAATAAGAGAACAATTAGCCATCATCAGTTGAAGTGATATATTATGAATATCTCTCCCGACTCACAAAACATTTTAGTAAGCATACTGAGAAATGGAGGCCACCAAAGTGTCTAACCTGCAACTGTGGTGACATGGCCAAATGTTAGTGGACAACAAACAAATGGTGTTTAGTACCCAATTCTGAAAAAGATCCCCACCACCCAAAAGGGTAAAATGGTAGGTACACAGCCAAAGTATTATCATTTATAAAACATTAACCTGTATGCTCTAAAAGCCGAGCAACAATACCATTGCACCTACCAACTCATTGTGTAATCTTCCTCACAATTAAAGCAGATGATAATATTATCTTTCAAAGGAAAGAACATGCACATATAGTTACCTTTTCTTATCCTCATCATCAACTTTCAGTTTCTCGACAGAAATTTTGCGTTCTATAGAACCAAGGCTTGGACTGGAAGATTTCCTTGTAGGAGACAATGAAGGAGTCTTACGTCTTTGTCTCTTAAGACGTCTAGGTGTTGGAGAACGGCTTTTATGACGCTTGGGTGTTGGAGAACGGCTTTTGCGGCGCCTAGCTGCTGGGGAACGGCTCTTTTCACGCCTAGTAGATTTAGAGCGATTTCGACGACTGTAGAACAATGTATGAGCGTGAGCATAAACAAGGAAACCTCAGAAACAAGACACATATAGCCATATATTTTCTTCCTGAATCACCTTCTCGCATGACTGTTATTGAAGCATACTCAGTTACCTCATACATGAAAAGAATACCATTGTGAGCTCCACCTTTTATCATATCAAGTATGTCGCTAAAGTCACAAACGACCAACGAGAAGACACCCAACGGCAACCATCACCAGCTCACTTCCCACAAGAGTGGGGAAGAAATATTCCTAAAACTTTCATTAATAAGCCCTGCATCCTATCTTATATCCCCTCTATTTCTACATATGATTGTATCAAGTACAAGCCGAATACTCCACACTTTTCCATATTTCTGGTTAGTGGTTACAGAAAATAATAATTTTCAATTCTCAACTTTTCAATGAATATTTCAAAGAATAATCCTGGAGGATGTCCGTTCTCAGAGCAGATAAAATCAAGCATTCAACCGAAGCTACATAATCAAACGGATTAAAGCAGAAGAAACCGGCAAGGAATCAATCAAACAACTGTTTCAGATGTACCAAATAGCAAATCTTCATTCCTTCTATCAGAAATCTCCGCTCGGACCGCAATACAACTACAGTTAGAGAATATCAACGGATCACCTGCTATATGAATAATCCGCGAACGACTTCTATCTCTCCTGCTTCTCCTTCCTTTGCTGCGTCCCAGCGGCGAAGGAGAATGCCTCCGCCTATAAGACGGCGACCTTGATCTAGATAACTCCCTTGGCATACTCTTCTACAACCTTCCACCACCGCAGCAGCAACAATTAAGATAAAATCTTAACCCAATTTCAGCCTGCAATTTACACAAAATTATACATCAACAATCAAGTTAACAATCCATATCAAAATCAACCTAAATTCATTCATCCTCAAATTAACGAATCTGCCAACTCACCGATGCAGAAATCCAACAGAAAACCAAAAACAAACCTTGGAATTTGAGATCTAAGGGAAGGAATCACAACAAAATCGGAAACTCCTAAAACCCCCAATTTTCACTCCCAGCTCTAGAACGATGAAAACCCTAGAATTTAGGCAAGCGACGGATGATGAGTAAGACCTACCGAAACGAGTCGGAGTTGAAGAGAATGAACATGTCGTACGTCGTCGTTTCATTCACGCGTAAGGTAGAGGCTGCTGTTTCATCTCGGCCCGTTTTGTACATTTAATGGGCCAGTATCAGTCAACTCCAGTTGTTCCATTTGCACATGCTAATGGCTAGAAAATTTCAATTTCCGTACAATAAACTGTCATATTAAACTGGTGATTAAATTTGTAAAAACGATTTTTTTCTTAATATAATTATTGCTGAATTATTAATAATTGACTATCAAAATGATATCTTGCTTTCTTTATGTGGTGTTATAAAGATGGTGACGGAGTGTATTAACCGACCGTGAGGCTTCAAAGAGGCCCGCGGTTAGGTGGCTGACGGAATGTGATTTCTTCCGGGAGTTATGGGGACAAAAGTCACCTTCTTTTATCGATTCATTGTTTGTACATGGTTGATAATAAAAAAGAAATTCGGATGATTAATTATCACACATCGAATAATTAAGTGTATATTTACAATTTAGTTACGATCAGAATTGTATATTTTACTACGATATCCAAATAACTGAATCGTTTACTATCAACTTTAGGGTGCTATATAAAAAATTCGCGATCTAACAATCAATCATTCAATTTGTGATTTTTGAAGTGTTTTTTTAATTTTAAATGTATTTTGTTATTAACGTTGGTAGCACGAACTGTCGATCTTCCTGAGACTTTTTTTATACCGAACCGAATCGTAAACGGTTCAATAAAGAACCAACCGGCTCAATTTTGTGTCTACCTAGCTGTCCGTGTCTGTCTGTGTTTTTAGACATGGTAATGGCGGCCAGTATGGACGAGGGAGCGAAGAGCAGCTAAAAAAGATGGACTATTTGAACAAAACCCTAAAGGAAGGTGAAAGGCTATTAGCTCCAACTAGAAGACCAGATGGAAGCCTAAGAAAACCAATCAGAATTAGGGCTGGATATGTACCACAAGAAGAAGTCGCCATCTACCAATCCAAAGGTGCTCTGGTACGTACTTATGGATATGTGCTGTCATTTCAAACTGGGTTTTCGTTTATGAGGATGCAATGTGTTTTTCTCAATTGGGTTTATCAAGATTTTGTGTAAAGGTTGAAACTTTAATGTTTAGGTGATTTAGTTGTCTTTTTGGGTTTACAAAAAGATGTCAGCTTCAGATTACTGTGAATTTTGATTGGTTTGGACATTCTCGGATTTGATTTTTTTGATAGATGGTGTTTTAAAATGTTGGTAATGTTTTGTGCAGTGGAAAAAGGAGATGGCTACTTTGCAAGATACTCCTGGTTATACGCCGCCAGTGGCTGATGCCAAGCCTAAAACAAAGTCTGTCAAGAGGAATGAAAGAAAAAAAGAGAAGCGTATTCAGGTGACATTTCAGTTTCTTACTGCCGTAAAGAGAATTGTGATCGAGTTTTGATATGGTATCAGTACAAGTAAAACACTTTCTGATGGTTTTTCAAATATTTTTTACCATCCTAATCCAAATCATTCGACTCCTACATGTGGCAGACGTAAATGTGAAACACTAACCTTGGTTTTTTCCTTCAGGCTGCACTTTAAATAGTAGTTTTGCAATAATTTTAATGTGCAATTATTTTCTGGTTTTGATGATTAAAAGTTCAAATGCGTTCAAGCAGGCTGCTGCAGATAAAGGTAAGCTACCGGATACATCAGCTGACGAAGAAGAACTTTCATCAGCTAAAAATACAAAAGGATCGGCAAATATTGAATCAGTAGTGTCAAAGATGAATGAGCTTGCCATTTCTTCTAAATCAGCGACAGGCAGTTCACAGTCAGTCGATGTGGAATCTTCTGATGTAAGTGCTCAGGGTCAGGATATTGATAAAAAGATCAGAGCTTTAAAGAAGAAGGTTTGCTCGATTATATTCCCATTCTTAAATTACTCTACGTTTACTATATGTCGGAGAGTTTCAGTTACAACATCAACCTCACTTCACGCATATATTATTTTACAGATTCGTCTGGCTGAAGCTCAATTACAGGATATGAAGCCAAAACAGTCAGACAAATTAAAAAAAATACAAGGCTGGCACGAAGAATTGAAACTTTTAGAAGTTTCAAAATCTCAAATGAATTGACATAGGCGCACGGGTGTGCATCTCTGTAGTGTTCTCCATTCATCTTCTTATTGCACAAACATTAACATCATTCTTGCAAGGGAGCTTTCTAATAGTGAAACCTTCCTCCCCAAAACATCCTCCAAAACATTTTTTTACTTGTCGTCCACAGGTTTTAAACTCTGCTATTGTTACCACCCCAGTGACACCCTATTTTTCTATACACTGTTTTACTATTACTATACACTGTTTTACCAATAATAGTGGCCTTTTTCCCTAGCATTACAATCTTCAATCGGTGTTATTCTTTTTTTTAAAAAAAAATTTGGTCAAGGAATGGACAACCCCATTCTCAAGCCAATTAAATTATTCCTCTCTACCCTACCCCCATAACTGCCCCCATCAGGAATCGAACCCGGGTTGGCTCCAGTGGTGGCACTTTGGCTCCGACTCTTACCAACTAAGCTAACTCCTGATGGGTATTGGTGTTATTCTGGTACTAAAATTACAAATGATTATAGTAAAAATCATTTAAATTTCAAAATGATGTTATTCTGAACTAAAAATCAGTCGAAATAAATGTAAGATCGTGAAACTAAATCTCTATCGTTGATTATAATAATTAAATCAATAATTAAATGAAAGAGATTTAATGCAAAATAAAATCCTCAAACACTAGGTATTTTTATATATATAATAAAAAATTAATTTTAATCTTAACTATGAAATTATCAAAATTAACGATTAAAATTAAATCATTTATGTATCACAAAACATAATGTCTTGTTTATATCTTGTTTAATATAAATAGGTAAACATTGGTCGCCACCTCAAGACATCTCATCTGAGCTCCGAGGTTTAAACATGCCGAAGTCGAAAAGAGACCGTCCAAGTAAGTCACCCCTTCTGCAACTCCTATGTTTTTTTGCAGAACGAATTATATATTTTCATAAGCAAATTTGGTAAATAAATTGAGCTGATTGTAAGTTTGTGTGTGTGTTTGATTTGTTGGATTGTATGTTTGTTGATTTAGTTACTCTATCTAAGACAAAGAAGAAAGGTAGAGAGCATAAAGAGTCAATTGTGAACAATATTAGAGAGGCTGCGGAAAAATATAATTCTGCTTATGTCTTCACTTTTGAGAACATGAGGAATCTCAACTTCAACGAGTTTAAGGAGCAGCTCAAGTCTACTAGCCGGTTTGCTATCTTAAATTAAACATTCGTGTGTTATTTATGTTTCGGTGTTGCTTTTGTTTATGTTAGAGGCATTGTTGGTGTAGATTTTTCCTTGGGAGAAATAAAGTCATGCAAGCTGCTCTTGGACGGTCCGAATCTGTTGAGATACGACCTGGGATTTACAAAGTTTCAAAAGTAACATCAGTGTTTCGTGTCTCTTTTGTTTAAGCTTTACATTCTCATTGCGTTATGATGGTCAGTCTTCTTTTTCTGAATGAGCCGTGTTGATTATGATGCAGCTTCTACGTGCGGAAGCTGGGCTTGTTTTCACCACTTCACCCAAAGAAGATGTAGAAAGGTTCATGTTTTGCAGTTTGTATCTGTTGTTTACTTTGGTCGCTATTTAACTTAGTGTTTCATGAACATAACATATTTTTTGTCCCTTGTCAGGATTTTTAGAGAATACGAAGGAAGTAGTTTTGCTAAGACCGGGAGCACTGCATCCGAGACAGTATGTAAAAGTGGGGTGTATGTAGTCTGCACTATTTTTTATCAAATGGTGTGGTACTAAATCAGCGATTTTTTGAAAATTTTAGGTTGAACTAAAAGCGGGTCCTCTCGAGCAATTCACCCATGAGATGGAACCATTTTTACGTAAGCAGGGTATGCCTGTCAAGCTTAACAAAGGTTAGCTACTCCCTTTAGCATGAGCTTATCCACATTTGGATGGTTTGATCCGTATCTGAAATCAATATACTCTTGCAGGGGTTATTGAGCTAATAGCAGATTATATTGTTTGTGAAGAAGGCAAGCCTGTGTCGCCACAAGCATCAAGCATATTGGTTTGTCTTTCACTGCTTTCAGTTGCATAAATATTCTTCAAACGTTTGTATAAACACATAACCTGTTTCACTTATGCTTCTTGGAATTGGCATTTATAGTGACATCCATTTTTATGCAGCGCGTATTGGGTGTCAAGTTGAGCACTTTTAAACTACATTTAGTATGCAGATGGAGTCCTGAAGACTTTGAACTTTACAGAGAACCAATAGATGGCTCAGACATTAAACTGCAGCACTTATAGGCTATCTAATTCTATATTTGTTCCGGCCAAGCCAATTTTAGCGTCTTTACTTGTACAAATTCCGCCTGCATTCTTTTCTGCTAGTTAGAATACAGAAGACATTTATATTGAATAAGGTTTCACCTTCATACCTAATGTGCTTTGTATTTGATCACTTTATTGAATCTCCCTTGTAACAAGAAAAATTGTATAAACAGCAATGTGTGCAAACTTTTTAACATTACAAGGAATGACTAAATGTCTAACTGTACAAGATAAACTTATAACAGTTTTCACCTAACTTGGTGAATGCCATGAAATTGGTAGGCACAACAAAAGGCAAGGTGTGGGGGCAAATCCCTCCGGTAGTTCAAATATTACCTGATCTAATCCGACCAGGCTTTGAATCAACGGGCTTAATGTGATATAAGAGGCAACGAAAACAAGCCTTACTGGGTATAAGCTAGAGAACTTAAAGGTGTAATTTACCGTTTTGTATTTGGACATCGAGCACTAGCTTCCTAGAGTGAGAACCGGGGCTGTTATGTACTAAGAGATAACTTCAATGCCCATCCCCTACTGTCGAAACCTCATCATCTGTGACTATCACCAATTTGCTCTGGTGGGGAGTCACGAACTGGGATAGCAAGTCCTGTAGTCAGGAGTTCTGGAGCATGAATATCAGTGTTGGTGTCTAGATAAATGGAGTTAAGATTCTGAACATTCTCGGAACCCTCCTCCTCGGATGTCTGGCTAGCCCTGATCAGCCTTCCAGAGTTGCTAGTTGAGCTGAGAGCGTGTAGGAACCTTATAATGTTAATTGTACTTCTGCCATCAAATCCGACACCAAACCCTCCGCCACTCTCATCATTACTGAGGGAAATAACTCCCTCGTCATCTTCTGAATCAGAATCATACTCATTCCCTTCAATGACATAATCCCCAAAGACCACTGCCCCAGGAATTGATGACCTTATTGTGCTAATCACATCCTCATGCTCCCGTTCACGTTCCAGTCGTCTCCATTTATGTTCAGCGAATGAGTCTACTTCCCATGAACAAGCTGAAGGGTGCTCAGACCTTACATGCCTTCTTAACTCTTTGTAGGTGCCGGTGAATGAACACCCATCCTGCATGCAGCTTCTCTGCTTGGAATTGAGATACTGACGGGCAGGTTCCACCACAACCCACCCCTTCACCTGGCCTCGACAAAGTGGGCAAGCAAGTGCAGTCATCTCAAATTTTTCAAAAGGCTCATTGTCAGTTGACGCAACCTTAGTGCACGCCTTTTTGTACTGATCAAGGCAGTTGGAAAAACGAAGACTTGTGCCACACATGTAGGGTCGGCAACCCTTTTCATGGGAAGAACAAAGAAGTAGAACAGCATTGTGAGGGCATTCCATGCACACTGAACAAATCGCATCTTCCCAGTCATTCTCCAAGACTTTGGAGCAATTGTGTGTACAGACACCTTCTGAAGCATGCAAGTTGCACTTCGGCAGCAGGTATGGAACATGTCTTGCCTGGCGAGAGGCAACTCTGCGTCTTCCTCTGCAGCCCTTTGCCATTTCAATTAAAACACTGCAAATGTCAATCAAAACTAAGAAACACATCTCATTATATACTTACAAAACTGCATAGCCAAACACACAATAGCCTAATGCAACCAATGCCTATTAACCATCAAACTTAAGAACCCGCACATTTCAGATTTCACGCATCAAAATAACAAATAAAGACCCCAAAAATCATATAATAGTGAAAAAATGCCCAATACGTGACACATTTACATGCATTATACTAGCGAACACACTAACATGGATCCAACAGAGTTACCCACCCTCGCCGCCCCGAAAATTGTTGGAGCGTTTAACTCCAAACAGCCTTCGAACAAATCAATCAACAATCAACAATACACTTACACGCAAGCCATGATCCAAAGTCAGACATGTACAACAACTCCAGATGTCATGGATTTGAGATCTCATCAAAAAACAATATCAAAAATAACACACATAAACAAAGAGCACATCTCAACTCACTAATTCGGACACTATCCCAACATCTTAAAAATCAAAACTTTACACAACCCCACAAACCCAAACTCCAATCTAACAACAAATCAGGATCAAAAACAGCATTTCAAACACGCCAACATCAAAATCAAGCATAAGAAAATATGAATAAAGATACGTTCTTAAACAATGAAACGGAGAGATTTAACATCAGGGAGGGGAATGGGTGAAGGTTGTTACCGGTGGAGAGGCCAAGCGTCGGCGATCGGATCGAGTAGCGGTGGTTACTGGCGTGCGTTGAAAGATGATGGATGACGATGATGATTTGATGAATCGGAGTTTGACGTTTTTATTTTTGGATATTTAAATTGAGAGGAAAAGGAAAGGGAGAAGAGTAGGAGTGTTTTTGGATAATTTATTTATTAAAAATTATTTATTTATTAAAGAGAGATCAAAAGATATCTCCCGATTTCATACAATACTTTTAGTTATTGCGTGTAAAAAATGACGTCATGTTTGATAATTTGTACTAAATTATAAATTGGGAAATTCAGATTTTGTGAAGCAAATGATATTTAATCGACGTAATATGAGGAAAGAGTTTATATTGATTGTTATATTAAGAATTGGATTCTGAAAAGACATGTAAATTTCGTAAGACATAAAGACGTAATCTTGATCGTTAATTTGAATGATCCACGATTGAGATTAAAGGTGATTTTTAATTAATTGAGCGATTGGATTTGTAAAAAACACGAGTGGTTAGTAATTGACGGTTGGTTACCAATATCAAATTATCAATCGTTGAATTGATAAAAATTAATAATTGAAATCATGTGCTAAAAATATTTATCTCTTTTAGACCTTTCACACGTGGATTAAGTTCGAGAAGGACACTCAAGTTTTCGTGAAACGGAAGGATATAATCTCAACTGTTGATTTCTATTCATCTAATGGTTGAAATTGATAACCGTCAATACCAACCGCCCGTGTTTTTTGCAAATCCAACCGCCATATTTAATTAAAAACCAACTTTAATCTCAATCATCAAATTAATCAAATCAACGATTGAGATTAAATACTTATGTCTTATCAAAACATATCGTTTCTCCTGAACTTAACCCTTCACACGTTATATTAAATATGTTAAATGACGTCAATTTAATAAACAAACCTAATAACAACATAGTACCAATCCAAATCCATAAATCAGACGATCGTTTGGAGCCAACGAGCGAACTACGAAGTGAGCAGAATAATTGAGTCGTGTTGCCATGCTTTAAAGAGTACTAATATTTTTATACACTTGGTAATATTTAAAGATTGACATTTTTATATCATGAAATGCTCCAACTGTATTTTCATGCACAAATGATGTACAATTATTACTTTAATAGCTACGAACACTTAAAAATATTAGTTCCATACATGAGACGTCAATTTAATTTTTAAAATAATTTATTTAGCTAAACGACCTTATTTAATGGTTAAGCATCATCAAATCTTATTCCTTTATTTTATTCATTTTTTCTTTCAATCTCATGTCACACAAACTTTAAATTCATGCCATGCACAATAAAGCGTCATTATTTATCTTATTTTTCCAAACAATTATTAAGAAAATACTGTCAAGCATGCAAACATATTACAGTAAAATTAAACGACGTCGTTTTGATTTATTCCGAATTAATACTGTTTCGTTTTGTGATGAATTTATTAACTTTAAATTTTAAATTCTAATAAATCAACGTTGTTTTATACATATATAACAAAATTACATAATTTTCAATATGCAGCACGCTACTTCGAATCTGAATATCCGCGTATTTAATTATCGATCTTAGAGAGCACTTAATAAACCCACATTTTTGTGAAAATAGGCTTTAAAGGAACATATTTATTATACGGGAGGGGTGGTCTCTTTTGAGACCTTACTGTTGGGTGAGACCCTAGAATCCCATTAAGATCCATTAGATTGGATGATCCAATAGTTATCTTTTGTTTGCTTTTTTAAAGTGACATGTGCACAGTACGTGATCACTGTTTGGGTGATCCAATGGTCTCTTTCTGGGTCTAAAAAGAGCATAACTCTTATACGGGATGCGAAATAAACCTTACCAAAAGGTGACTATTTTAACAATTAATATTATTTCAGCTTTTAGCAAAAAAATCTTAACTAAAATTGTAAGTATGATTTAATAGTCCGTCAAAAAAGAGTAACCAATTTCACTTTTTCCAAAAAACATTAACTCCGTGCATTTACAGAAAATCGTTTTCAATTAAAGAAAAACTCAAGTATTCACAACAAAGTTCAGATCATCGCATCAACTCGATCGATCCAACTTTGCACTTTGCTCGTGTCTGTCCATCCATCTCGCGTCGACAGCGACATCCTCATACCAAAAACCACCTCCAAAAACCCTTTTTACACCCTCAACCGATCAACATCTTTAGAAAAACCCCATTTTCCAGATTCAATCGTATCCCCGCGTAGAAAGCGGGGGAGGGTTTTTGACGCATCGGATCTGACCTAGGAGGAATTTAGGGAAGTGGGTTTTGAGGATTTAGGTTTAGGGTTTTGGATCGGGGGAGGAAGGAAGGAAGTAATGCGAGTTGGGTAGGGTAGGGTAGAGGTTGTGCATATGTTAAAGCGTTTGAAATGGATGATGGGGTTGAAGGAGAAGGAGTCGCTGGCTGTTGTGCCTGTTAGGGATTTTAATGGTGGGATGAAGAGAAAAGAAGATATGTTGGAGATGGTTCAGGAGATTGCTGTTTACATTCATAGGTTTCATAATGTTGACCTTTTGCAACAAGGGTAATGACTTAAGAGTTGAACTGTCCGAGTTTTCACTTGCTTTGCTCCAGTTTTTGTTTTTGACGAATTTCGTTGGGTCTGTGTGAGCAGGTGGTATCAGATTAAGATAACAACCAGGTGGGAGGATAGTGCGAATCCCACGCCTGGGACTCCTGCCAGAGTTGTGCAATATGAGGGTACTTTTTTATTTATTAAAGTGACTTCCTTTTTAACTCAACTTTGATGCATTTTATTGAGTGTTTTAGGTCTCTCGTTTAAGAAAGTTGTTTTGTTGACTTGGGAAATGGCTGTGTTAGGTATGGTAGTTTTATGGGAAAGTGTTGAGCTTACTTTATTTAAATGCAGCTCCTGATATGGGGGGAGATAATGTATATGGAGTGTGGAGGATTGACGATGCTGATAACAGTTTCTCAACTCAGCCGTTCCGAATTAAATATATTAGGCAGGATGTCG
The DNA here is from genome assembly GCA_006409495.1 of Sedum album. Lineage (NCBI taxonomy): Eukaryota > Viridiplantae > Streptophyta > Magnoliopsida > Saxifragales > Crassulaceae > Sedum > Sedum album. Next base: position 3,287 of record QZGG01001969.1, on the reverse strand, counting down.
TACTCCCTGTAATGGTGTCCTTCAACTTATCTCTTGATAAATACCAGGTTGATTTCCCTCTCTTTGTAGTTTTTCCATATGTGGTATGCTACATATAATGTGGTGCACTTTTTAGGTTTTAACAGGAATTATTACTTTTTCCAGTTTCAAAGTAATGTCAAACGAGATCATACCTTATATTTCTGTTCACTTTGCACAAATTGTTTTTCATGTATCCGTCAACGTATAGTAAATTTCATTTACAAGATTTAATATCTGTAAAAAATATTTTGCAAAAAATGTTATATGTTCTTTTGCCTAAATCGGATGATGAATTTTATTGGTTTTGAACGTTATTATTTACTTGACTGCTCACAACTGGTGTACAAAAAATCCAGGGTCTACCAACATCGGCTGTTATATTGAAGTTTGAGCTTTTTTACTCTCCAACTCTAGAAAATGAGTAAGCTTTTTGTTTCATTTCAAATTCCTTATTGATGCAGTTAGCTGTTTCTTTCCTTCTGTTTTTAGTGCCGTTTGTCATCACACATGACGATTCCTTTTATGGCATAATTATTTTTTAGCTTCTGATGGAAGTAATTTTTTCCATACAGGACTGGACCGCAAACTTTCATTGAGGAGACTCTGCCTCTGTTCATGAATTCCGAATTCCTCCAAAAGCTCTTCTTGGGTTTCACTCATACTGTCCTGTCCATTTTGACTCTTTCCATGCTGCACTTGTTGATCTGTCAATACATTTGAGCATACTCAAAGTTGTGGTCCACAAGCCTCGTGGGAAGTTATCCAGGTTTGTCTCAAGATTCTGTGTTGCATGCTGAAGAATTAAGTTAGCTAAAATCAACCGTTTATGGCCTTTTCCGTGAACTTAGGTTCAACTTATCTCTTTTAACTAGTTTGTGTTTACAAACACAGTGTTAAACATAGTGGTGATAGCGTGGGGGATTCATATGAGGTATGTCGTTTCTTTTGGAGTGTCCTAAAAATGCATTGGACTAATTTTTTAATGTACATACACTTATTCATTGACCGCCGCTATACTGTATATTTTTGCTGTAAAGAATCTAAGAAATGCATTATGTTGATTTGTTTAATAATCTGGATCAGGTGAAAAGTCAAGCTCTTCCAATTCGATCTAGCCCTATCTTGCTTGTGAAGACATTATTAACTGCTCGTGAGGTTCTTCTCAAGGAGTTGCATAGGCTTAGCAAAGCTATTGATGTAGAAATTAATTTCACTAATTACGAGAACTTATTTGATGATGCAACCTTTCTTCAGTCTCATTTTAAGAAAGAGTTAGATACTGTGAGGCTGGGCAATTTACAGTCCGAAGCTGAGGTTTGTACCTGGTCTCATGCTGAGAAGTACACATGTCGAGAGTAATGTTCCGTTTTCTTTATAGTTGATAGTGAATTATATTTTTTGGTAATTGACAGAATGATGATTTCATTGCTGCTTGTTCTGTGGAGCTGCTCCAGGGGTTGTCTACTGATAGTTTGTCAACTTATTTCCATTTCGTTGGGAATCAAGTTCTGTATTTGTGGAATATGTTACTTACCTTCCACAGGTTTGTTAACTCTCATACATATTCATTCCTAGATCGACAAATGAAGTTTTGTTGGAAATGATTTGTCAACCTCTAAATTGCATTCCTCGTGTTTGTTAACAGTTAAATGCCTTTTCTTATTATGCAAGTTATTAACATTTTTTGCGATCATCAAACACAACAAATGTACAAACCCATTTTTAAGTATAGATGTTCAGTATCACGAGGTTTCATAGATATTAGTAGCTTCACAGTATTAATGAGTTACTATGTAAATACTAAACTACGGTTTCTAATGTTTGTCTCACTTCAATGTTCTTATCTCCAGGCTCAACAGAAAAAAATTAATTGAATATCTACGAGAATCTTGGGCCACTGACAGAAAAGCTGAATGGTCTATATGGATGGTGTATTCCAAAGTCGAGATGCCTCACCAATATTTAAGTAGCACAGTTGATGATTCATCTTACCACGGATCGGGTGGTAAAGGTTCATTAATTCGGAAGCTAACAGATGATGTAATTCTACATCCTCAAGGCTCAAGCTTGCAATTTTATTAGCCTTTTCAATAGAAAATGGTTTGTTGCAATTCTTACTCAAGTATTATCTTGCTGAATGATTTTCTTTTGTTCCTTTGTAATGTAGCCGGCACAGTCATCTGCGTTGCGCGCTGATCTTCATCGGCGGAGTATAGCTCAGATGAGGGTGAGCAGATCACATCTTAATTAGTCTGTTATTCATATACACAATTTACAGAAGTATTATTCTATTTTTCTTTTGCAGATCAATAGTAAGTCAATTCAAGACTTGCAGATATTTGGGGACCCATCTCGAATCCCTATTGTACTTGTTGAGCGTGTAGTGAATGCACCTTTACGCACAACCAGCGGGAACTCGTACTTTGGAAGTATAAGTAACAAAAATGTACCTAGCTTGCCTGGTAGATCTGGCTCGAAAGCTTGCAAAATATCAACAATGACTCACAAAACACTCATGTTTTGAAGATTGTTGTTTTTGTGCATGGTTTCCAGGTAACCCTCTCTTGTGCACTTAATTATGTGTCCTGGTATTTTTCTGGCTTAGTTTCTGTTTTGATTTTGAGTTGTCTTGTATTGTTTCCAGGGTCATCATCTTGATTTACGACTGGTTAGAAACCAATGGCTTCTGATTGATCCAAAAGCAGAATTTCTTTTGTCCGAAGCAAATGAAGGAAAAACCTCAGGAGATTTCCAGGATATGGGCTTTAGGCTGGCACAAGAAGTGATTTCTTTTGTGAAGATGAAAATGGACCGTTTCTCTAAAAAGTTTGGACGTATAGCAAATATCAAGCTCAGCTTTGTTGGTCATTCTATTGGAAATCTTATAATCCGAGCCGCGTTGTCAGGTATGGACTCGGACTCTCCAACTCCTTTATCGCTAAACTAAAATGTAAGCTGATGCCTAATCACAATTTTGGCAGAGAGCATGATGGAACCATATTGAGATATTTGTATACATATGTTTCTGTATCTGGCCCGCACTTGGGGTATATGTACAGTTCAAATTCATTATTCAACTCCGGTTTATGGTTGTTGAAGAAGTTCAAGAACACGCAATGCATACACCAGCTTACTTTCACTGACGATCCAGATCTTCGAAACACATTCTTGATATAGACTTTGCAAGGTATATATTCAGATTTATTCTACTTATGATGACAGAAAGACCATGAACTATCGTAGGCATATGATCATGAAGACAGTTT
>QZGG01001967.1:0-44106 GCA_006409495.1 Sedum album | reverse complement strand
CATCAATTGGCTATGAACCACTTACCTTCTTTAGAGCCGGATCAGACTCTTACCAGGATCGTTGGTTCACTGTCATACACTCATACACTTTTCTATTATCATAATGGAAGTCATGAAGACTCAGTGCTTAGTAAGATGTTAATAGAAAAGAGTACGAGTGTATCACAGTGAAACAGATGAGCAGTGTGTTAACGTACACCCAGCAAGGCAACGCAACAGCCTTGTGCTCACTCATTGAGGTCTACGAATGAATTCACAGCAACGGTAACTTAAATATACTGCAGCATCAAAAGTGATAGCATAGAATACGTATCAGAAATCTAATCCAGCAATATGATGCACTATACCCATTAATGGAAACTATGGAGATGAAAGCTAATAATATGTACGGTCTTCCTTCTATAATATTAAATACTTATCTTTTTTCACAGTCAAATTTGAATCAGAATACAAATTTCAGTTTGAGTAAAACCTGATCCCAAAGTTAAGTGAACTTAAGTGTTACAATCTAAATTAATCATCAAACCAGAAACACCATATAAATTGATATGTACATAAATGAAGTCCATGTACATTCACAAATCAATAGTCTCAAGTCACGAACAGATTTGCTGACGTAAAATACTAAAACCATCAATGACGTAATACATTCAACTGAAGCACAGAACAAATTGAAAATAGCCTCAATATTCTATTATACAGCACACCTTGAAGAACCTCACACCTATCATTATTGAATAACAGGAAACACTGCATTTCAATCCATCTATAATTCTATATACAGAGCTCATTGCACGCTATGGACCAAAAACCCTCACTGAAATCAACAACAAGCTTAACTACACAGTTAATGACTCAAATGCAGAGTTCACCCATATATGCAAAATTCACTAACACCTTACTGATTTCATAGACGGCCGTTCCGCTCGCAAATAACCCTTGTCAGAAATCTTCCGTTTACTAAATTCCGAGTTAAAGATTGAAGCTTTACGCTTCGGAGCCGGGTCGACTATGCACATTCGAACATTCCAGAGTCTAGCGCTTAATCCCATCTCCCGACCTTAAAAGGGTTTGGATTCCGTGTGCTGCGCATCGAGTTGGAGAGGAGAATCAGAGCGACGTCGTTTTGATTAGACTGAACTGGACTGATCCGTGCGGCCCAATATCAGATCTAATTATTTGGCTAGACAACCTTAAACAACATTACTTAATTTAATACCAAGTATTTTAAATTTAAATCTTGAGTCGATTAAAAGGAATAAAGGATTGTATCATAAGCAAGAACTAAAAACTTACAAACGTTTGGATATTAAGGAGAGTGGTCTAATGGATCTATTCGATAAATTCTCTAGTCTTCCGGTCATTCCAGTAATATGCTTTCTGCTGCTACTTATATTCTGTTTTGTACTAGTTTGGATAGTTCTATACCATGTTTTTGTAAAACGGTTCCGGTTCCAACAAGAAAAGGTTCCGAATATCAAAGGATGCCAACTTATCCGTCGCGAAACTGAATGTTGCATATGCTTGGGAAGAATTGAGCCTGATGACATTGCATCAATGCTTCCGGTGTGCAACCATGGATTTCATTCGTCTTGCATTAATACTTGGCTCAAACAGCGATCATTACGCCCGGTTTGTCGATCAAATCTCAGTGTAATACATCTGGATGATAGTCCGTGTTGATTGATTTGAGACGTGTTGAGAAACTTTCATTCAGAAATTTTATATTTAGTTGTAGGATTTTTGATTACTTGTTCTTGCTGTATCATAATATTGGTAGATGTTGTAATCAAACATAAGAGTATCGATCTTACGATCAACCATCTAACCTTTTAGTTTTATCAATCAATTTGTGGAGTGATAATAAATAAATTGATTACTAACTCACTCGGATGTCAATTTAAATTTGGTTGATCAATTTAATTTCCCATAAATCTCCGAATTCAAGTTACTATGATTACTAGTATTTTAGAAAACTACAATTACTTGGTTTCACTTATTTTGATAAACTGAAACCACTACTTATATCTCAAGTAAACTATTTAAACCAGTGTTTCCTAATTTAATAGTTTCAAATTCAGAATTTAAGAACTATTGACCCAATTAAGTAGGAATCGAATCATAGCTAAAACATTGTAACTTCAAGCAGGTTGGGATGGAGATCCAAACCGTCAGCTTCTTATATCATATTCATATTCCATTTACAGACAATTAACACTAATACTTTTGGCCAACCAATCTAACAAAACCTGTTTAGTTACGTAGAATGTATGCGTGGTAGTTATTAGCATGCAACCATGTGGTGCAATGAAGAGTTTAGTAAAAGGAAAGTTTAGAAAGAGGTGGATTAGCTTATACATGTGTTATGTGTAAACTTTTTTTTCCAGGAATAGACAAACGTCAAGAGGACATCAAGACCTGAGAAAACAATCATAGAAATATAGGACAACAATTCATGTTGCTCCAAGATAAGCTTTCGTATAGAGATTTCTTTAAAAGCCAATCAGCCAAATCAGCCAAAGCATTCGCCTCTCGCCTAATCGCAAGCACATTCCATTCAAATATTTCTTTGAATTGGCTTATTAATTAGTCAATAATTACGGATTTAATAATTTTTAATGTTTAACTTAGTAAAACGACGTAGTTTATTCATTCAATTAGATGTATGCTACATCATATCATTTAGTCAAAATGACATCATTAATACAGCATTATTAAACTGTTGAATAGTAAATTTATTTAATCACTCTAATATCTTGTTACCGCAGTCCGCAATCCAATACCAAAATTACGGAGCCAATTTGTAAATAAAGAAAACTGAAGGGTCAAAAATTAATTAACGTCTTCACGAGTACTTATAAAAACCCATCAACTTCACAACCACACCGAATCGAATACCAAAACCCAAAGATGGCGATCTCGACGACATCCACAGCGGCGTTGAAAGACGAACTCGACATCGTAATCCCAACGATTCGTAACCTCGACTTCCTCGAAATGTGGAGGCCTTTCTTCCAACCTTATCATTTAATCATCGTACAAGATGGAGATCCGAAAAAAACGATCAAGGTGCCGGAGGGATTCGATTACGAATTGTACAATCGTGATGACATTAATCGGATCTTGGGACAAAAGGCATCGTGTATCTCGTTTAAGGACTCTGCTTGTCGTTGCTTTGGGTATATGGTGTCTAAGAAGAAGTACATCTTCACTATTGATGATGATTGCTTTGTAAGGATCGCCTTTTACTTGTCTTTTTTGTTTTGTGTGATTTGAATTGTAGTGAAAGTTTTGATTTTTGTACAATGATTTGGAGTTTGTTGATTGAGAGATTTAGTACTGGATTTGGTCATTTACATCTGCCAGGTGTTTGATGAAATTCCTTTTGTTTAAATTTTGAACTTCTCATTAGGATTTATGTGTACCTAGGATTTGATGTATGTGTTTAGGCCTGTGGGTGTGATGTTGTGCCGGTGTGAAGTGGAGTGACATGTTTTTGACTTTTTGTGTGTGCGGTGAATTGTTGTTTTGGTATGATAAGGTGGCGAAGGATCCGACTGGGAAAGATATCAATGCGCTTGAGCAGCACATCAAGAACTTGTTGTGCCCAGCCATTCCGAATTTTTTCAACACTTTGTATGATCCTTACAGAGAAGGTGCAGATTTTGTTCGTGGGTATCCTTTCAGTCTTCGTGAGGGTGTGCCTACTGCTGTTTCTCATGGTTTGTGGCTGAACATTCCTGATTATGATGCCCCAACCCAGTCTTGTCAAGCCTCGTGAGAGGAACACTAGGTATACCTTTCATCAACATCAGAAAACTGAAGTTTGGAATTGTTGTTATATGATTGAGAAAATTAAACGGGTATCTAATATGGTGTGTCACTTTCAGGTATGTGGATGCTGTTATGACTATACCTAAGGGTACCCTCTTCCCCATGTGTGGCATGAATCTGGCTTTTGACCGTGAGCTCATCGGCCCGGCAATGTACTTTGGCCTTATGGGTGATGGCCAGCCAATTGGTCGCTACGACGATATGTGGGCTGGCTGGTGTGTCAAGGTACTTACCTATTGTGCAACTTGTTCTAAATTCTCGGTGCTCGACATGCATTGTTATAAACCATCTTTAATCTTCACAGTTTCATGTAGTGCACTGTGTTTTCACGTGACAACTCTTCATCCAACCCTCCTGATATGAATGTAGGTCATATGTGATCATTTGGGACTCGGTGTTAAAACTGGTCTGCCCTACATATGGCACAGCAAAGCAAGCAACCCATTTGTGAACCTCAAGAAGGAATACAAAGGCATATACTGGCAGGAGGAGCTGATCCCGTTCTTCCAAACTGCAAAACTTCCAAGCGAAGCCACAACTGTCCAGCAATGCTACCTGGAGCTCTCGAAACAAGTCAAAGCCAAACTCTCTAAAATCGACCCATACTTTGACAAGCTAGCAGATGAAATGGTCACATGGATTGCCGCATGGGATCAGCTCAATGCCCCTGGAGCTGCTCCTGCGAAGCCCTCAAAGACCAGCTTAAAGTGAACCACGTCAATTGCAATTGCAATTGCTAGTTCACTTCCTGCTCTTGTTCGACCTAGCTAGACTTGTTATAGTATTCGTTTTTCTTTATGTCATTTCATTGACTGTTCTGAACTTTTGGAGTTGTATGGTGCGCTGCACTTCCCTTCATCCAGTTCAAATAACGTTTACTTCATATTCAGTACTATAGGCACAGGAAACTGCTGCATACTGCATAATACTTTGATCAGAACGTCAGTATATTCTCAAGGTGATTGCTGAAGTAGCTCATGTCATATAGTTTGCACAACGCTAAGGATAAGTCTCTAGATGCACGCACTGATTTAAAAGACACAACGTTGTGATGATTTGGGAGCAGCTTAACTAAAAAGCTGAATGTATTCTCACAAACCATGAACCACTCGCCGTCAGATGGAATGTATGCTTTGGTGCTCACAAGGTCGAGTTCAGAAAATACTTGAAGTACTTCCAGAGTAAACTATGTTTGTTTGCGTATCTACACGAATCAAGCACATTATATTTACAGCTCATTTATGATAAATAAGTATAGCAGGCATAACTTAGCTGCAAACCACATTCTTATCACAGTCGCTTTCCTGCAGACCACACTCACGGCCCTGACATTAACAAAACAATGAGAAATGAGAAAAACTGCAAATGAATAACTACACCTGATTTGGCTGGATGAGAAGTGGTACAGACCTTGGCAGTCAGATTCGATACAGAAATTTAGGTGTTCGTCATTCATGTCTTGTAAGTAACTCTGTTGATCAAGGTATCTGAAGAAGAGATCCTGTGAAGGAAAATGGAATCAGAAGTATCAGAAAACAGAGGCTCAAAATGATCAAATGGACCAACAAAGGCTTTAGTGTACAAAAACTCTTAAACGCAGTCACCTAAACCCTAATCATTTTTATAACGGCAATCAGTTAGCAAACCCAGAAACTCTCCCCACACAGACAAATAAATCTAAAAAATCACAATGAGGCGCTCAAAATCCTAAATGATAAGATTCGCGCGCAAGCATGCACACATGATAGTGATAACTACAATATAAAGCATACCAAATAATCAGCGACAGTGGCACAGTGCTTCCAAATCACTCAACGAACACAAAAACTTACACCCAGTAGGAATATCTGCGCCCATGGAAAAAATTCACAACTGCTTCAATGCATAGCCTATAAGGCTATAACCGGAGCTGTCAGTGTTGGAAGGTATGACAGTGATGAGGCTATGACTGAAAAGGCGCAGTGATGCTTATTTGATGTTTGAATGTTGTCACCAGAAGTCTCCGCATGAGCAAGTTCCATTTTTGAACAAGTGATACCTAGCAGAGTCTCGAACAAGGATTTCTCTCTGAGTAATCTTTGAGATGAACTTAGTGGCGTTGTGGCAGTCGCCACAGACTCTGAGGTTCTTGACTACGCGGATGGGAAGGCCCGGAGGGATGAAAAGTAATCCGAATGCAATGGCAAGCTTTTCACTGTGGTAATTCAGCATGCGGACTTTCTCTGCTTCTGCTACGTCATGGAGAGCATAGTTCATATCCGGAAGATAACCTTCTTGGACCATTCTGTTGTTCAATTGTTCAAGTTCTGCATAGATTTGGTCCGAGAAAGGACTAGACATGTCATCTGCAGAAAATACATGGACTTTACCCTTGTATTTGATCCAACTGAAGCCTGGTTCCTTTTTTACCCGCAAGTCTCTCATTCCTCGTCTTAATTGCGCTACATATTCCCATTCACCTTCAGAAGCATAAATGCTAGTGAGTAAGACATAGCTAGCAGGATTATTTGGTTCCAACTCAGCTAAATGATCTGCAGCCCATTTTCCAATTTCAATGTTCTTGTGAAATCTGCAAGAACTCAGCAAGGTGGCCCAACCAACAGCATCAGGTGTGTTAGGCATTAGGTTGATGAAATCTTTGGCTTGTTCTAATCTTCCAGCTCGACTTAGAAGATCTATCATGCAAGTATAATGATCAGGCGTTGGACTGATCCCATGTTCTTCTGACATCAACTTAAAATACTCATGTCCTTTATCAACTAACCCAGCTCGACTGCAGGCAGACAGGAGCCCTACAAAAGTAACACCATCAGGCTTCAGACCCTGAGAGAGCATATTTTCAAAGATATCTATTATCTCGTTAGCTTTCCCAAACTGAGCGTATCCTGAAATCAGCGCAGTCCACGTGACTGCGTCTTTCACATTCATCTCTGTAAACAACTTGTCTGACTCTTCGATACTTCCACATTTGCCATAAAAAGTAACCAGTGCATTTGAGACGGTAAGAAATGAAACAAGCCCTGATACCAAGGCCTGGCAGTGGAACTGGGTTCCTTCCTCCAAGCTTGCTAAATTACCACATGAACTCATCACACTTCCTAAAGTGTACTCATCTGGATCCACCCCGCTCCTCTGCATCTCACAGAAGACCCTCATTGCTTCTTCGCCATAACCATTCTGACCATATCCAACTATCAAAGCAGTCCAGGATATGACGTTCTTCTCATACATTCGCTTAAATACTTTTTCGGCATAATTTATGCAGCTGCACTTGCAGTACAAATCAACAAGTGCACTACCAACATAAACATTATCTAAATGATCAGTCCTCAGGGAGTATCCATGAATCTGCTTACCTTTATCAAGTGCAAGCATCCCTCCGCAGGCTGTCAATACGCTCCCAAATGTAAACTGATCCATAGCAAACCCCCCAGCCCTCATATCACCAAACACGTCAACAGACTCCTGATGCAAACCGTTCTGCATAAGTCCAGTAATCATGGACGTCCATGAGATCGAATCCTTTTCCTCCATACCATCAAACAACCTCCTTGCATCATCCACTATCCCACACCTCAAAAGCCCAGTGATCATATTATTATACATAACCAAATTCCTCTCAGGAATCACATCAAAAACTTTACACGCCTCACCCAACAACCCTGCTTTCGAATACATGTCCATCAAAGGACATCCCACAAATGTATAACCCTCAAACCCAAACTTCACAACATGCCCATGAATCTGCTTCCCTAAACCCACACCACCCTGACCAGACGCAACCTTCAGCATCGTCATCATCGTAATTCTACTCACGTCCAACCCCCCACTTCCCAACATCATCGCATAAACCCTCACAGCCTCCCTCACAAATCCATTACTCCCATACCCACTTATCACAGCATTCCACGACGCCCCATCTTTAACAGGCATCCTATCAAACACCTCCTGCATCACACCCAAATCCCCACATTTCGAATATGCCGAAACAATAATGTTCCACGAATAAACATTTGGCTCAGGCATTACATCAAACATATTGCGTGCATATGTGGTAAAACCCAATTTACCATAAGCATCAACTACATTGTTTAACAAGAACGTCTCTGGGCTGATTATTGTCTTCAGGATGTGGCAATGGATCTCCCTTGTTTGTCGAATATTACGCGCTTGTTTCAGGAGTGAACAGTAGTGGTTGGAGATTCTGGACATTGAGATGTTCCAGTTCTAATGGTTCGAAGTTTGGTTTTACCCGCGCGTGTTTTTTATAGACTGATTTACAAGACCAAACGGCGTAGTTTCAGGGAAAGATGGAAAAACAAAAGGTTTAGTTTTGTGTTGATTTCAGTTTTTATACATTAATTTCAGTTTTGATTTTTGTAAATTTAGAAATTGAATATAGCAAAATACATATGATGATTAGATTTGAATAATTGAATCAATTGTTGAATCAACTTAAGTCTTTCAGAAATTAATAGTACTCGATTTCTTTTCTTCTGTCTTTTGAGTATTAAATACTTATTATAAATCAATTCTAATTTTAATTAAATAATTCAATGGAATGATTTAAGACGAATTTTTATGTTATCGTAGAACGTGTATTAGGATATATCAATCATGGTTTTTTATCAATCCAACGAACAAGATTTAAACAAAAAATAACAATCAAATTTAACCATCGTTATATTTTGCAAACCATCCATTTTAATCAAATCATCAAATTAATCAGATCAGCGTGAATTTTTTTTACACCACAAATATTTAATGTCTTCCTATAAATTGACCTGCCAATTCAATTATCAAAATTAAGTGATCGTACTATGGTAGCAATCTCTAAGAAAATCCACCCAAACTTGTATTACATTACTCATATTTTTTTATTACATTACTCATATGTAATTGGTTTCATTAAGTTATAAAAATATATTTAGTTCAAGGTTAAGATTAAAAAGTATATTATATTTTTGGAAGCCGGATATTTAAATCTTAAATGTTGATTTGATTATACTGTCGATTGTGATCAAATATTTTTAATTAAATAAAATAATAGAATTTGCAAAAAAGACGTGACAATTGAATTTGAATGTTATTTTGAATTTAAAACTTACCGGTTAGATTATTAATAAATAACGATTGAGATTATATCTGATTGTTTCACGAAAATATAAATATCTTTTTCCCTAAAATTTCATATTGTAAATTGCTATATCAATCGAATAACAAGTAAAGTGAATATGGTTAAAAATTACTCTTTCCATAAAACTATTCCCAATAAAAACAGGAAAAACATCATAAATCATCTCAATAAAAAACAACAAATACAAGAGAATTTCATCCACACATATTCTCCCAGCAAACAGACAATCTTCTAGAATCCTCCACGCTTCGCTTAAACCCTCGATAGGGTTTCTTCTCACTCATTCCCCATTTCACTACTTCTCTCTCCATCCGCCGATTCTATCCAAACCCAATCTCACTCTTCATCCAATTTCGCTAATTAGGGTTTCTTTTTCCAATTCAATGGCTCCGGTTCTGAGTACGAGTCTCGCTTCATCGTCGCTGCAGCCGACGCTGCTTCTGAACAGAGCTAGTGTTGGATTGTGTTCTTCTGTAAGGAGTAGTGCGTTTTTGAGGAGGGGAAACAGCTTGAGTTGTGTTGGTGGGTTGAAATGGAAGGTGGAGAGGAAACGGAGTGACGTGCTGGTTAGGTGTGAGGCGGCTGGTGCTGTGGCTGAGAAAGAGGAGACTGAGGCTGGTGAGGAGAAGTTTGAGTATCAGGCTGAGGTGTGTTGTGTTAAAGATGTTGGCTTTTTTAGTTTTTGATGATGGACTTCGTGGTTTTTGATTGGTTTGGTGAATTGGGTTTGTGCAGGTTAGCAGGTTGATGGATTTGATTGTGCACAGTTTGTATAGTCACAAGGAAGTGTTTCTGAGAGAACTTGTAAGGTAATAAGTGAACGGTGCTCTTTTGTTGATTCTGTGGATTACTGTATTGGCAATTGCTGTGGATGTAATGAGTTTTGATTGGTTGACATACACCCATTGAGCTTAAAGATTGGAAATTTACTCTGTTGGTGGTTTCAGTTTCTATCCATGATACATTGTTGTGTAGTTTTCTGTTATTAATGTTTACATCGGTTGTTTTGCAGTAATGCAAGTGATGCATTGGACAAGCTGAGATTTTTGAGTGTGACTGAGCCTGCTTTACTTGGAGATACTGGTTCTTTGGAGATTAGAATTAAGCCTGATCCGGATAATGGAACCATCACTATTACGTATGTTTAATTCATAGTTGATATCACTCAGATTTTGTTGTTGATAATTGATATTTATATTGTATGTTTCTTTGATGCAGCGACACTGGAATCGGAATGACTAAGGATGAACTTATTGACTGTCTTGGGACCATTGCACAGAGTGGGACATCCAAGTTCTTAAAGGCTTTAAAGGTATTCATTTTCTGTTTGATACTTTATTATTTTGATGAAAGTGGTTGATTAACGTTTTTGGTAACATACAGGAGAATAAGGATCTGGGAGCAGACAATGGTTTGATTGGTCAGTTTGGTGTTGGATTCTACTCTGCTTTTTTGGTTGCTGATAAGGTAATAGTCAGGCTGCATTTTAAAAGATAAGACCTATTTGACCTCTTTTTTGTACTGAATTGCCATGCATTCTATTTCCTGTAGGTGGTTGTCTCCACAAAAAGTCCAAGGTCTGATAAGCAGTATGTGTGGGAGGCAGATGCAAATAGTAGTTCGTATGTGATTAGGGAAGAAACTGATCCTGAAAATCAACTTACCCGCGGAACTCAAATCACTCTATATCTGAAGGTATTCGTCACCCTGTTTGAATCTCATTTTAAGATTTGCTTGAATTTATTGTAATAACATGCTGCTTTAACAGGATGATGACAAGTATGAATTCTCGGATGCTGCCAGAATTCAAGGTTTGGTGAAGAATTACTCACAGTTCATATCCTTCCCCATTTACACGTGGCAAGAAAAATCAAGGAGTGTTGAGGTTAATCTTTAATCCATTATAAGTTACGTACGAGTTTAATAGCGACTGTTGTTGATAAGGTTTTAATGTATACCTTCTTCGCAAATATATTCAGGTTGAAGAAGAGGAAGAACCTAAAGAAGGAGAGGAGAAACCTGAGGTATTGTTGATCCCTTATTTTTCACATTTTTTGACCTGTCAAACCTTTTTATTTTTTGGATTAGGTTTCTGACCGCTCACGACTTTATGATTCACTATTTGTAGGAACCAAAGAAAAAGAAGAAGACCGTGACTGAAAAATACTGGGATTGGGAACTAGCCAATGAAACAAAACCCATATGGGTGAGTATGGGATGGTCTGATTTTTGTTATCTTTACTTACAAAAATGGTCTACCGATCTTCTTGTTAATTTTCTCAACCTCCACAGATGCGAAATCCCAAAGAAGTGGAAAGGGAGGAATACAATGAATTTTATAAGAAGACATTTAATGAGTTTTTGGATCCTCTGGCATATGCACACTTTACCACAGAGGTATTCAGTTTTTGGATTTTCATTTATGTTAATTTCATCTTCCTGTAAGGATACTGAATTTTTTAGTTGTTTCTGATGTGTAGGGTGAAGTTGAATTCCGAAGCGTGCTTTTTATTCCTGGAATGGGTCCACTTAACAACGAGGATGTCATGAATGCCAAGACAAAAAATATTCGTTTACATGCGAAGCGTGTATTTATCTCAGATGATTTTGATGGAGAATTAGTGAGTGTTATTTACTCACACACAGTGTACCGTCCTACAAAACTTTTGTCGATTCAAGTGCTAATTTCTTCTGTGTTATTTGCAGTTCCCTAGGTATCTGAGCTTCGTTAAGGGTGTCGTTGATTCAAATGACCTTCCTCTCAATGTATCGAGAGAAATCCTTCAAGAGAGTCGAATTGTATGTATCACACTTCGATGTTATTAGCCATCTAAGTCGGTACCTGATTCATGCTTAGCATTTGTTTGCTTGCTTGTTATATATAGGTTCGAATAATGAGGAAAAGACTTGTTAGAAAAACTTTTGACATGATTGAAGATCTAGCTGAAGCAGAAAATAAAGAGGTAAAGAGACTTGAACCTCATTTTTTAATTTGTCTCATTTATAGGTCATTTACAAATTAGAATTACTTATTACGTATTGTTATACAACCAGGACTTCAACAAATTCTGGGAAAACTTCGGAAAGTTTTTGAAATTGGGTGTTATTGAAGATTCTGGAAATCATAAGCGATTGGCTCCACTACTGCGGTTTCATTCTTCTAAAAGTGGAGATGCGCTTACGAGCTTAGATAATTATGTAGAGAACATGGGTGAGAACCAGAAGGCTATTTATTACTTAGCAACAGACAGTCTGAAAAGTGCCAAGAGTGCACCTTTCCTGGAGAAGCTGGTTCAGAAAGATATCGAGGTATGCCTTTAATGGGATGCATTTATTTCTTTTTTCTTTGTTGGTTATAATAGAGAAATTCCTATAGGATCCTCTTATACAGTTTTGAGTTTTGACTTCAATTTCTGGCTTCAGGTTCTTTATCTGGTGGAGCCTGTTGATGAAATCGCCATTCAGAACCTTCAGACTTATAAGGAAAAGAAGTTTGTCGATATCAGTAAAGAGGATTTAGAATTGGGTAAGGAACAGTCAGTTACAGAAAACTGGTCAAAGCATACTGCTACCTAGCCGTTATGAATTTTTTAAATAATTTGTAAATTATTTGACTGTGGTTACCATAAGTCAAAACATACCGGTTTGCTTAATTTTCTTGCTTCTCAGGTGATGAAGATGAGGTCAAGGAGAGGGAGGACAAGCAAGAATACAATCTCCTTTGTGATTGGATCAAGCAACAACTTGGAGACAAGGTGGCTAAAGTTCAGGTGTCTAAGCGTCTGAGCTCTTCACCTTGTGTGCTTGTTTCTGGCAAGTTTGGATGGTCTGCCAACATGGAAAGGTCAGTCTTGTTTCGAATTTCTGGCTTTCAGCTGGTTTCTGTTACTCCAATTTCTCTGGTTTGACGCAGCCATCACCTCTATCATTTTATGGTTTTATCACAGGTTGATGAAGGCACAAGCTCTTGGTGATACATCTTCGCTGGAGTTCATGAGGGGTCGTAGAATATTGGAGATCAATCCAGACCATCCAATTGTTAAGGATTTGAATGTAAGAACTTGGAAAACTTTATTTTGCAGTTTGGAATTAGTGACAGTTGACTATTTTTTATGCTGCTTTGGACCGAAGTTGGCTATCAAACAGATTATAATGCTCTTGATGGTTTTCAATGCAGGCTGCTTGCAAGAATGAGCCGGAGAGCACAGAGGCCAAGAGAGCAGTTGACCTTTTGTACGACACAGCTTTGATATCAAGTGGATTTACTGTAAGTTCACTGCTAACACTTTACCCAAGTATCAGCCTCCAACCCTACAGATGCAACACCATTGATGCTTAATTATTCATTTTTTATAACAGCCTGATAGCCCGGCTGAGTTGGGAAGTAAGATATACGAGATGATGGCTATGGCTCTAGGCGGAAGATGGGGTAGAACAGAAGATGCTGAAGAGGCAAATGAAGTAGAAGACGCGAAAGCCAGTCCAGCAGATGATTCTGAGTCTCAGGTAATTGAGCCATCAGAAGTAAGAACTGAGAGTGATCCATGGAGTGAATGAGGCAGCATGTCCACAGAGTAGTCAAGTTATCTACTTTTGCGGCAGTTGGCTTTCTAGAGATTTTAGTCTCAGGTGATATGCTACATTTACTATAGCAAGACAAATACAAATTTTGCTGAAGATGCAACTCTTTTTGCTCATGTAGACAATAAAAAGGCAGTCAGGTCAACTGTTTTGCTCAGGTCAACTGACAAGCCAGTGTCAAGCTCAATCTTGCAAGTAAATGCTGGATGTTAAATACTTAAAAATGGAAACTTTTATTGATCATTTTCAAATAAATAAAGTATAATAAATTAAAGAGACCTAAAAGATAGAACACTTTTAGAAGAGTATATGAATCTGAGTTATTCATTTCAAATTTACCACTTCCATCATCCACTCATTGAAAACTTCTAAGTGGCCAAAAGTGGAGTCTCAGTTCATCTCCTTTAGACTTCACTTTATGTTTATACAAAAGATTTGGAACACAATGTCGATACAAAAGATTGAGTTACAAATTACACTGTCATCAAATTCCTAGATTCAATCAGATTCATTCGATGAGAAAAAAACCGTACATTTTACCGACACTTAAGCATTGATTTGTATTTAATATGATTGTGAATGAGATTCAGAATTGCCAAACTAAAAAAGATGCTATCAGTATTATAGAGACACTCAAATATACATTTTTGTCACTCTCCATTTGGAATCTTGTTAATAATCTTAGTAGTTTTATAATTACTGATATTTAATAAATAAAGCGCATTACCTAAAGATAACCAAAAATAGTTGGTGGGAAAGTATGAAAAAATTGGAGTTTAGTATGGCCATGATGAGCTACCACCAAATTTATAACTCGAAATGGGACAAAGGTCTGAAACTCTTTTCTAAATGCTGACACTCATAACTTCATGAAAGTAACGAACACTTATAAATCTCAAAACTCTTGAACCCATTACAGGATCGACAACTCACATGTCATCATTGTGAACACAATTTGAGAACTCTTTTGATCACACTACTCAAAATTAAATTGAACATGCACATACTGTAAATAATATATACATCAAGTGTACTGAAAGAATTAGTCTCGAAGCTCATCGAGAGCCGTACGGTACAAGATTGGTGGCAATAAAGTCGTAAAAGCCATTGTTAATAAAAGAACTACAACTTGCTAGAATGCTCTACAGTTCAAATCATTCATGATCTATCAAGTAGTAGAGTCTTTAGCCTTGTTTTGGTGTAGCAAACAGCAAGCTTCTGATTGTCGACTTGTCAGCCAAAAAGAAGAACATATATAATAACTCCCGCCTGATCAACAATGAAGAAAACATAAAAAGCATTTTACCGAGTTAGCTCCACTTGAAAACATTGTTATAATTCATCGACAAAGATTGGATCTTAGAAACTCCATGAAAGTGAACCTCGAATAAAAAAAATATCAACATATCCATACGACTCTTAGCAATGTATATGCCTAATTCTGTATTATTAGCACACCCCATTAACACAAGAAAACAAGAAGCAATAGTTATAAATTCAATTGATATGCAAAGTATAAATAAAGTAGCAGTGTATCAAATAGTTTATATATTGCTTTACCAGCCAACATTGAAATTAGCTGTTTATGTCATTGTTCAAATAATTGGGTTTAATTTTGTCCGTACACTTGCGCAAAAAAATTCTTCTAACCACTCTCGGCATTAATTTATCTAAGTCCCAAAATAATATCCAAACTACCCAAAAGGGCTCTTAATATTTTAATTTGTATGCACAAACAAAAAGCCGAGATATAAGAACATTGTGCTTCCAAAGTATGCTTAAATTACGTACTACTAAAATCAAATCAAGTTTGCAACCTTAACCAGTGAGCATTGCCATAAGAACATGTTCTTTTATACTACACGTCAACACACTTGTCACAGACGCAAAATATTCTAAATTTCAAACTAGTAATTGTGCATACGTTTTTAAACATATATGCAGGTTCGGTGGTAATAGGAGATAAAAATAGTTAAATAGATACCTTGATAACTGTCGAGCACCCATCTTAGAAGCTTGTGCAAACCAAACTTGACTATCGCCTAGTATAAAACGACTTCACATCTTAGGTAAGTCATTCCATCCACAAGCTTCTCTCCTGAAAAACTCTACAAGAACTTTAACAGAAAACGTCAGTTTAGCTATGCTGCCTCTTGGTGAGATTGATGGCATGAACTATTTCAAGAGCTCTCCTATGCTTCAAGAAAACTGGAACGTGATACCAAGTAACATGCAGACGTTTAATGGGTACCAAAATGGGTTGCCAAGTTCCCAAATGCTTCGATCCCATCATGAGATAAATCCACAACAGTCATCAAGCATCAGCAATAACTCAACCTCAGATGAGGCAGAGGAGCAACAGTACAATATCATTGATGAAAGGAAGCATCGTAGAATGATATCCAACAGGGAGTCAGCTCGCAGATCAAGGATGAGGAAGCAGAAGCAGTTGGATGAGTTGTGGTCACAGATGACACATCTGAGGACTGAAAATCATGCTTTACTTGAAAGGTTCAACCATGTCTTCGAGAGCCATAATATCATAGCGCAAGAGAATGTAAAACTTAAGGACGAAATTTCTCAACTTCGGAAAATGGTCAACGAATTGCAATTCATTAGTCCCGAAACTGTTCTGACGGACATTGGAGAAATACCCTACAACACGGACACTGCTAGAAAAGTCTTTTCCGGCCAATCAATCTCCAGTTCAAAAGACTTGCTTGGCATATGAGCTCTTCAACTCATTATAACTTTGTTTAATTATGTCTTTCAATTCCAATAATGTCATTTAGTCCTGTTGTCTTTCACCAATCTGTATGAGACAGTCGCTATATATACTAGTTTAACAACATTACTCGCTAATCATATATTAGAAAAGTACCACAATTATCTAGCAGAAGTTTGCAAAGAATTCTGAAGTTCAAAGTTGGAACAATAAGCAATTGTCAGAGGCTCCATCTCAGAATTTCTACGAAGTTCATTAAGTATAATCATCACGAAAGAACAAAAACAGTAAAATGCACTAAGCCTAAGCGAAAAAATGGACTTATGAAAAATGGACTAAGCGAAAAAAAGATGGTTATATTTGTTATTGAGGGTTTAATAAAGTACGAAAAATGGACTTATGAAGAGTGATTAGAGAAAATATTATATAGGCCAATCGAACAAATGTTGGTGGACGTGGTGACATATGTGACTCTTGATTCATATAAAAAGGAAATCATAGATGATATATGCATCCACTAGACATTGAACTATAACGCAACTTTTGTTTATGGATAACATGTCTCTTTTAGTCAAGCCACGCTGATGCTGTTTTCATTGGTTTTTTTGATTTTTCTGTAGTGTCAAACAGGCCCTACACTTCAGTTGTTAGTCACACACTAACTTAAACTTACCTCACCTTCGAGCGAAGTGGCCGTATACTCAGAGAAAAGGTTACTTCTAAGCCCGACCCTTGCAAAACCAAACAACACTGCATCCACAAGTTCAACAAGTTGTGAGGTAACATAACACATCAACAGACGGCACTTAGTACCAATTAAAAATGAATCAAAACACAAAAGGAGCTGCAACCAAATCAGCACAAACAGCCTATTTTAATAAAATCCAACTACCCAAGATGTGGAATCCAATGAGACAAGCTAGCCATGAATAAAAATGATGAAGCAAGAAATTTTCAGCTGATGTTGTTGTCCAATCATATATCAAGAAGCCCTAGATAAACAAAAAGAAAGCTTACCCAAGGAGGCAGATAACAAAAGGTGGAAACTGAAACATGACAACCCAAATGGGATGAAACCCTTGAAGACTTGAAGTAGTAATACATGGCTACAATCCTTTTCCATGGTACTATGATTAGTTCACATTAATAAACTACCTGAACTAGAAGTGCCCTAGGTGAAATTGAAGCCACAAGTTTACATATTTGAAGTACATATGTGTCAAAAAAGAGGTTAACTTGAGCTGAGCTACTTCATTTATTCAACATAACAAGTCATCACAGATAGCTGAGAGGACATGAACATCATAAAGATTGAAGATTGAAAATGAGAATCCTTTCATTACCTGATTTTGAGAGAGCAGACCAGTGGAGTTGCTGGAGAGGTGGGAATTAACTGTAGCTGTGAATAAGAATTGGGCCTAATATGTAGACCTAAAATACCAATTTGTGGCCAATTGACCCAAAATGTGTTCGCTTGAAATTATGATGGAGACAATTTCGACCTGACCACCGATAAGGCGACAACCTTCTTCATTCCTCTTCATGGTATCTAATTACTGTCTCTTTATACCTGTAAAGTTTGAATCTTTAGATGTTTTTCAATCGTTTAAGTTCGTTTCTTGCCGAAATTTTGATTATCCGGAACTGGGTTTCTTTTGCATCTGAAGTGTAATTAATTTATGTGGGTGTGAAGTTGGTTGAAAATGTTTGATTTTGATACCATTTGTTGTTTCTTGTTGAATCATAATGTTGAGTATCAAACCATTTGTTTGTTTTGTACAAATCAGAGAAGACTCAGCTGCTTTTGTTTGATGATTTTATGGAGTCCTTTTGACATTACATTCATTTGATTTTCGAAGTCCTTTAAATCACACCAGGTAACAAAAATACAAAATGCTGCTAATTTCACTCTTTTGGGAGCTTTTTTGTTGTTGCTGAAACTCTTTTGGGAGCTTTAAATAGCTGCTAATATACATTACTGGAGGAAGCTTGGATGGTTTTTGGCTTTTGCAGTGTGGATGTTTTCGCCAAGTGCATATTCAGTTACTTGTTTATAATTGGCTTGTTTTGTAGAAGATTTAGCTCGTCTAGGGCCTGAGAGTTTCATTGCTTGGTCAAGGAGGCAAGAGTTGTCAGTGAGATCAGAGTAGCGTTCTAAGGAGGAGAATTCATTGGCTCGACTCCTAATGGATTCAGCTCGTTGTGAAGCATCCCAGTTCTTGACGAGCCCATCTCCTTCGAACATTCTTACCATTTCTAACATTTTAGCCCTTTGGACTGGGAAGGTACTGGGTGCAGAGAAGGGGCCACTTGCACCATTTCCTCCAGCTCTATTTTGTTGTAGTTGTTCTTCAAATCCTTGTCGACAAGCATCTCAAGCTTTTTCTCCAGATGAATTTTCTTGACCTTTAAAAATGGTAAGATTTAGCATTACCATTTTGAGAAACTTCAAACTTATTAAATGCTGATGTTGAGTTTTCTTACCCAGTCGAGCATCACTCCTTTCTGGTGTGCAGCCTTTCCAAAATCCAAACTCAAGTGCTCTCTGGCCAGTCATCAGCTCAATGAGCAAGATACCAAACCCAAACACATCTGTCTTATCTGAGGATTGCCCGGTTGAGAGATAAATGAGGAGTCTCTCATTTTACCCATACATGTAAAAACCTATACCTTTCTGCGAGCAAATGTTACCTCACCCTTCAAATGGGTACTTCAAGTTATGATGAAAATTTATATATACATGTAAAAACCGTAGAGCCTGAGGAATTTTTCTCAGAAATCTTCAAATGAGGAGTCTCTCATTTGCTGTCATGCAAAAACCGTAGAGCCTGTGGAGATTTCTATATGCTAGGCTGATCATCTCGACTTCAGTCTGAAACTGGACCTCTCCTCTTATCGTGTTTCCATCCTTTAGCCTCTTCACTGCGACAATGGAGCCATCAGAAAGGTACCCCTTGTAGACTATTCTAAACCTCCTTTTCCGAGTATGTTCTTACTGCTGAAATAATATTGTTGCAGTCTGAAGCTCCTTGAACTGGAATCTTCTCAAGTTGCCAAGGTAGAAAGTGGTCATGGGGGAGGACAGTGCTCCGATGAAGGCATTGTTTGATCCTGATATATTGTTGTTCTGCAGTAGCCTGTGGTAAACAGATCAACAGAAACTAAATGTTCTGTTTTTTTTCTTTTATGCATTATTTCTATCTAACGTTTAGACATGATAACACGCTATTTGCAGATTTGTCAAGTTTCCAAATTCCAATGCTCGGCAAAAGTGTTCCAGACAAATCACAAACTGGTTCTTCATTTGTACCCATCTTCAAGCGAAGCATCTTCATCAGTATACACCATAACAACACTAATATGAATAATGAGCACAGCACAGAAGGCACTGTGCTTATCTATCAATTACTTATTTTTCTTTATTTCTCTGACAAACATCCGCTTCATTCAAATTTTCTTAATATATCTCCTAAGTTCCGTGCGCGGATCTAAATGAGTCATTAATAATTGGACGGAAAAAGCACGAAATACTTTCATTTAGAAAATTGCTTCCGAAGCATTGAGCCCAAAGAAAAAGCCCATTAACCGACAAAGGGATCTGGAGATTCATGCATTTTGAAACATCTTATTATGAGTAAAAATTTCAGTGTCGTAGGCGATCGAAATTCTATAAATAAGTCATCAATTTAACGTGATAATCAAATGGTTGATAGTTTTCCAACACATTTTAAATACAAAAATACTTTCAGTTTTATGATAAGAGATGACATTTTGGTAGCACATTGCCACAATGGAACATGTTGTTCCGTCCAATTCAGTTAAGGGTTGTTGACTGAAACATGCCTCAGCAATTTGTGGCATATGACTCAGCATTCTAGCATTGATCATAAAATAATGGGTTGATGGTTGATAGGTTTCTAATGCATTCTTAAAATAAATTAGTCTCAAATTGGTAATTTTGTATTCACATTAAGATCATCTTAGTTTTAGAAAAGTCAAGTTAAACTACAAAGCTTAAACATTGTTTGATTGATAAATGACTCAGCAATGAGTCACATGAAGTCAGAACCATCCAGTTACTGTACTTTTGTTTTTTACTTTTTGTTGATTTGCATGATGAATAGAAAAAACATGTGCTAGACATTGAATTTTAATGCATAGTGACAGTGAAGTGACAGATTCATGCAAGCTTTGATTTTGGACCATGAATCTGATTCTGACAGCTGGACAAATGCAAGGCTGATTGGAATGACTTGAGAGGCAACATGTGGCCTGCATTCATCCAGGAGTTGACAGCTGCAACTGAGTGAGAAATTAAATTTGAAATGTGGGTGGCAGGAATGGGATTCAAAGATGAAGCTGATAGAAGATTCAAAAAGATTTCCATGTTGCCTACTTGCCTGGTGTAATTTATACCATGAATTTGATTCTATGTAATTTGGACAAGAATCATCTGACTTGGACAAATGCTTGGAACAGCTTTGAAATGAAATCATGTGATGTGATATTAGCTTGTTTGACACAGTAGAGATTTTAACTAAAAGATGCAAAGATTGAATAACTGATGAAATTTAGTAGTACAAGGATGGATTGATGACATAGTAGAACAACAGCTAGCATTGAGCTGAGTTTATTGAAATGAAACTCAAATAACAAATAAGTAGAACAACTTAAGTAAAGAGTTTGTCTCCTCTGATTAGTCAGAATACTCTTCCTCCTCTTTCCAGCAGCGGTTGAGAGTTGATCTAGGAGAGCTTGCACCTGAAGCTTTAACAAATCTCTGGTAGATGACAGACCCGTCTGAGCTGAGTTTCTTGAGGGTGCTCTTGCCTTGCTGGTAGCCAATTATGTCTAGGGACTGAGCGTGGTTGAGAGTCAGGTTGGCATCAGCGTGGAGCGAGATAGAGAACTCGCTCGGACGAAAGCAAGCTAGCACGCGTTCAATAAGAGAGTCAAGGTTTACATCCTTTGGATTGTATCCAACTGCCTCGAAGCTAGCATAGCTGAAACCATCCTCTGGAGTAACGTGGATGGTTGAAATGGCTGATCCTTCTATGGAGTTCATCGAGTAGCCACATGGGTCAAACTCAAAGTCGCAGATTTCTGAGCTTGGAAGGATTTTACGGATGGACGAGTTATTAGTCATGCTCGATGCAGAGCTTGAGTCAGTTTTGTAGAACACTGATGCCCTCTGCCTGTCCAAACCAGTCATGCACATTTCAAGTGTGTAGACAGCATCAGAAGCCTTAACAGATTGTGCAGAGGCGGAGTACACATGCCATTGTTCCTTATCATTTTCATCACCCATCACATACGCCTTACTACCATGACCAAGCTGTCCGAAATAGCTGTCCAAAACCTCAACTTCCTGAGAGAAGCTGCGATGAGGATAGGGCTGAGCACCAGGGAAAATGAAACTCCCTCTAGTGTATCTAACGGATCTCACAGTCAGAGAAATAGATCCAGCCAGCTTCAGGATCGGAGGGATGGACAATAGAAGCTTGGTCGTGCCACATGTCTTAATGATGATCTTGTAAGCATAAACAAACAGGCTTGATTCAGATAGGACATATGAGTCCACATCGGCATTGGACAAAGATGCAACAATAGTGCATTCAGCAGGTCCTAAAATCTCATCCAGCTGAGATTTGGTCAAAGCACGAAGCCCTTTTCCTTCAGGGTCAGCAAAAATGCTCGGCGCAAAGAAGGATATCTCAAGACGCTTCTCATACCCTTCAAAACCAATTGCAGAAGTCGGCACAACAGCTGCCATTTTGATTATCTTCAGAGGAGGAAGTTATTCGACTAACGAGGAGAACGATGAAATCTAAAGCAATAATGTACTAGAGAAATGCAGTAAAGGGCTTGAGTTCTAAAGCAATATCAGGATGGTTTGCGAGCGCACTGCAACAAACACAAAAATACATAAGCAGAAGGCTCATATTCGAAAGGATTTGGATGTATGGATAATTGAAGAAGGGGCTTACGTTTGAGTAAGCAGCAGATCGGAACTTCTTGATGTCACCGTTTGGTCGAACGTCTTCTATGCAATAACCAAGGGGAGCTTCATAGAATAATGATTTACTACTACTACTATCAGATTTATCACCTCCTTCAGAATCCATTTATCATTCAGTTACACCTGTAAATTCACATCATAACAAATTAGACTTTGCAAAGCACACACATTATTTGATTTTCAACATCAAAATTGACAATCAAAAAACATCATTTGTAACAGATTGAAGGAAACATGAAACTGATGACATCCCAACAAGAACAATGAAATTAAAAAAGAGATCTTTGACTCACGATATTGATCAAGGGTTGTAAATGCTCTGAATATGAACTTCAAATTTTCAGATCCAAGATGATGATGAAAGGATCAAGAAATTCTGAAAAAACACGAAATTTAGAACAAACCCAGAAAGCAATTAGCTAAAGGAATAAGGGTATGTAGGAAAGCGTACCGGAAATAAGACGCGATTGATTGGAGATTGAAGGCAGGAGTAGCTCTAGGGTTTTGTGAAATGGAGAGAGGCGAAGAGGTCTATATATACTCAAGATTGGAAGGACGAGGAAGGCTGAAGAAGGGAAGGTTTTACGATTTTGCCATTGAGATAATGTAGCCGGCTGTTACGTTCATCTACCCAACACGTGGGCCCCTCTGTGACCACATGATTTATGGGAATTTGATTCTTTTGAAATTGTGTGGTTGTTTGTTTACGGTTTGAAGAAGTTAAGTTTGAAAAAATAGAATCTTGAAAAAAGGATAATAATAATAATAATATTAAATGAAATATTAGTAGCGGGTACGGCTAGGTCTTTATTTAGCAGAGATTTTTGTGGCTGAGGAGAGAGCTAGAGATTTGCATAGTTCAAGGCTGGCCACAAGTTTGAAAACGATAACTATTTTAAGATTATCGTATCAGAATTTTTTGAATTTAAATGATAAAGATTTCATATTTTCATTAATGACAAGATTTGGGAATCTTTATATTTCATATAAAGATTTCAGCTTTATATGTATTTTAGATTGAAACTTATGTCTCAAAAATTAATCATATTATGATTTATGACATAACAAAAGAATTATTATATGAAATGAAATTAGAAATGAAATTAAGTTTTCTTAGAATATGTGGAAAAGAAGAACAAGTAGTAAAATATATTAAAAAAACCGCTTTAGATATTTAACTGATGATTTTGTGTTGGGCCTTAGTTTTGATGAATGACAAACACTAAGGACTAATATGGCTTTGAGGTTTAATGAGATGTGCAGGAAGCAAATTAAGAAAGTCCTACTTGCCAAAGAAGGAATGAAGAAAGCAATCAAAAGAATAAAGGAACAATAGGCAGCCGCGCCGACTTTGGAAGGCGCATTAATGAAGAAGATCTTGCAGCATTAATTGCACAACAAACATGGAAAGCAAATCTGAGTTGAGCATTTATGACGAGACAAATTAAGAAAGAAGAATCTGATTGAAGAGAAGAGAGCAGAATACGAGAAGTATAAAAGAGAGAGTCCGACGGCTTTGAAGCTGCGCGATATCCGAGAGCAAGAGAAGAAGAGATTTCTTTGAGCCGGATCGTCGTGCACGTTGCTGAGAAAGTTGTTCGAGAGTACGTGTGGTGTGAGCTTCGTGAGGTTGAGTTTACGAGTTGCAAGTATTGTATCTAGTCGTTGTAGGCGATAGATAGTACGTTGTAATAGTCAAACAAGCATACCTTAAAGAAGCGTCATACGCATTCAAACCCTTCTCCGGAAGGTAGTGGTTTTACGCAGTAGTCTGGTTGGCTATTGTGGTTTCCACTATAAATCGTGAGTCTTACTTTCAGTTTTATTTAATTTAATTCCGCTGCGTTAACTGTTAACTGCAAACCCTCTCAGGGAACCCATAACTGAGTTACCTCAGAGGGAACGCTAACCTACGATCCAACAATTGGTATCAGAGCAGGTGCTCTAGATTTGTGTTAGCATTGCAGGTATAGATGGCAACTAGCAACTCAATCAACGACTCATTCTGGAAACCTCCAACACTGAACCCTGGAGAGTTTGACTGGTGGACTCAGCAAATTGAAGCCCATATTTGTTCTCTGGATGGGCAGTTATGGAGAGTGATCGAGCAAGGTCCAATCCCTATTGTAGACCCAAAGACCCAACTAAGGAAAAGAATAGGGAGGACTACACTGATGCAGATTACAAGGCCTTGGAAAAGAACAATCGGGCCAAAAAGATTCTATATGCTTCTCTCACCCCTGGTGATCTAAAGAAAGTCATGAAGTACAAGACTGCTAAGGATATTTGGAATGGATTGACCAGACTGTACGGAGGAAATGAGATATCAAAAGAATAGAATTCTGGCAGCTTCAAGAGACTATGAGAGTGCCCTCCAAGGGAACACAGAATCGTGGAAGACTTTCACACTCGATTTCAGACTTATGTTGGGCAAATGGAGTTCTTGGGTGAAGTGATCCTGAATGGAAAGTCACACATCACTTCCTTCAAGCGCTGAACTCCAAATGGGATGTAGTAACCCTTGCACTACAAGCTCAGAGTAATATCAAGAGAATTACGCTTGAAGAATTGGTGGCTAAACTTCAGAGTCATGCTGGCATCATTGAAAGGAAAAATGCAAGAAGAGAACCTGAGCGAGCAAAGTCCATTGCACTGAAAATTGAAGAAGCTTTTGATCTAGCTCAGACTGACATGGGATAATGACATTCAGGACGAAGACTGCTCTCATGACAAGAGCTTTCAGGATGGCAACCCTCAGAAGGAACCAGGGAGAAAGAACAATGCAGAAACTCTAAGGGAAAACAAGAGCAGACTCGCGAAAAGTTTGATGACAAGGAAGTCATCTGCTATCACTGTCAGAAGAAGGGACACGTATTGCAGACTGCAGAAGCAAGAAAAGAGGAGAGCCCCCTGCACAGAACACCAAGCAGGCGATGCTTACCGCCTGGGGTGAATCCGACCCTGACAGTGAAGATGAATTACCTGTTAAGGAAGAGTGCCTAATGACTGGTCAAGGATCATCCAGCCAAGAACCATCTGAGGTAAATAACATTGATCTTTCTGATGATTTTGATTTTACTGACTCAGATTATATAGATGTGATTAGAGGTCTTCTTGAGACCAATGACAAGCTGAAGAAAACCATCACCAGTAAGAATGAGGAGATTGAACTACTGAAGAAAGGTATGGTAGACTCTCAGTGTCGCACATGTGAGGAAAGTGTCAAGGAGACACAAATACTGCAGAGAGAGTTGCTCATCTAGAAACTGATAATGAGGAACTCCGTCACTCCCTAAAATGTGCCAGAGCAACAGAGGATGAGGTAAAGGACAAATTGGTCAAGGAAATGGCCGCTCTAAAGTGGAAGAGACCAGCAAGGACTATGGGAAAAGGTTTGTCAGATCGGGTGTAGGATACACTCAAGAAGGAAGGAACATTGGATCTAAGACTGATAACCCTCCGAAGGAATGCACAGAAAAGGGTGAGAGCTCGGCACGAGATAAAGGAAAAGGAATTGCTTACCCTACGCCACAATCTGTTCCATTTGATGCAAAAGTGGCTCACAAGATCTGGAAAGAACAGGCCACAAACCCTAGGCCACCCAAGGTAGATCTTTGCTGCAAGAGACAAAAGATCGAACCAGCTGGAAGAAGCAAGTATGTTGGACTCAAAAGCCACAAGGTATGCTGGCACTGTGGAAGGGATGGCCACTATAAGAGACTGCCACAAACTGAGAGATCTGCGTGAAAGAAACAGAGTAAGGTATGAAAGGGAACCAAGCTATCCCTCCCAGGGAAGTCTGTACCGCTACCCCCACAGGGTGCTCCTACAGACGCAGAGTTCCTTTCCAGGAACAACAGATGAGGCTGCAGAGACAGAATTTACTATGTCGGAACAGAACCCCGACAAACTCCTAGACGTAGATTAGATTAAACTGTGATTTCAATTCTGGTTCTTCATTTATTTTACTAAACCCAGTAGACCCAAGTTTGTCTGGGTCCGTAAGAACTGACCTTTCCTTTGCAGGTAAGAGTGACAGAAGATCCATGGTACATTGATAGCGGATGCTCAAGACACATGACTGGAAACGACGCATGGTTCATCACTCTTACTTACATGTCCGGAGGATCCATATTCTTCGGAAACAAAGGTATTGGTAAGATACAGGGTATAGGTAAGGTTGAAATTTCAAAAAATATAAAAATAGATAATGTTAGTTTAGTTGATAGCTTACGGTTTAATCTCTGAGTGCCTCACAGTTATGCATGAATGGTACAAATGAACTTATACTGACGACTAACGAATGCATTCTGAGGTGTTTAAGTTCAGGGAAGACTATTCTAAAGGGATCAGGAAAAATGAGCTTTACATGTTAGATCCAAATTTCATCCCTGACGAGGAAATCTGTCTAGCCACAGTGCATGATGATACTCTCTTATGGCATAGAAGACTAGGACACGTTTGTCTGAAGCTTCTCTCCAAGCTACACAAAAACGAACTGGTTACGGGACTACCAAAGTAGAAAGAGAATTCAATGGAGTCTGCGATGCATGTGCTAGAGGAAAACAGCCAAGGACATCCTTCAAATCAAAACAAGTTGTAAGTACCGCTGCACCTCTTGAGAAAATACATATGGATTTGTGCGGTCCTGTGAACATCATGAGCAGAGGAGGAAACAGGTATATCTTAGTTATTGTTGATGACTATTCTAGATTTACATGGACCCTGTTCCTCCCGTCTAAAGATGAAACTTACACTGAGTTTGAAGCATGGCTGAAACGGATAGAGAACAAACTGAACAAACACTTAATATCCATCCGTACTGACAATGGAACCGAGTTTCGAAACTCGAGTTTTATCTCACTTTGCAGGGAACGAGGCATTGATCACAACTTCTCGGCCCCCAGAACTCCGCAACAGAATGGCGTGGTAGAAAGAAAGAACAGAACTCTTAGAGAATATGGCCAGATCTATGCTGATAGGAAGTTCAGTTCCGAAGAATTTCTGGGCAGAAGCGGTGAATGCAGCAAGTTACATCCTGAACCGAGTGTCACTAAGACCCCTGATAGGGAAGACACCTTATGAACTGCTGTTTGGAAGGAAACCCAGTGTGGGACATCTGAGAGTGTTCGGCTGTAAGTGCTATGTTCATAACAATGGAAAAGAAAGCTTAGGAAAGTTTGACCCAAGGAGCGATGAGGGAATTTTTGTTGGCTACTCAATCAACAAGAAGGCATATAAGGTTTACAACAAAAGGCTCCGCAAGGTTGAAGAAAGCATCCATGTGACTTTGATGAAACTAATACAACTGAAGATCGTGTGGCAGACGATAATTCAGAGTTTTTAGTAAATGAGGATGATCTTCAACTACACTGGGATACGATGCAGATCCAGAGGTAGCACAGACAGCTGACCCTGTCGAAGAAGGTGAGAATGCTATCCCTCAGGAGGATAACAGGGAGGAAGCAGAACTTCAGGGGGAACAAGAAGGTGAACTCCCTCTCGAGGAAGGCTTGGACGAAGCTGAAACAGAACCAGCAGCCACTAGGAGTGGACGACAGATCAGACCACCGTCCAGATTAAGAGATTATGAGTGCTACACCTCTCAAGAGAGCATAAGCCTATCTGCCTTTGTCTCACTTGCTGAACCTAAGACGGTTTACGAGGCCTACGTGACCCTGACTGGGTCATGGCCATGCAGGAAGAACTTCACCAATTCGAACGAAACAAAGTTTGGAGATTGGTCCAAGACCAGAAGGTAGGAAAATCATTGGGACGAAATGGGTCTTTCGAAATAAAATGGATGATAAAGGAGTAGTTGTGAGGAACAAGGCTCGTCTTGTGGTAAAAGGATACAATCAGCAAGAGGGAATAGACTACGACGAGACGTTTGCTCCGGTAGCTCGACTGGAAGCTATCAGGCTGTTGATAGCATATGCCACCCATCACAACTTCACTTTACAGCAAATGGACGTAAAGACAGCTTTTCTTAACGGGGAACTCAAAGAAGATGTTTACGTGAGTCAGACACCGGGTTTTGAGAATACAGATTTACCTGATCACGTTTATATCTTGGACAAGGCACTGTATGGACTAAAGCAGGCTCCCCGTGCCTGGTACGAAAGGCTGTCGACATTTCTACTATCGAATGGTTATGTGCGAGGAAAGATAGATAAGACCCTCTTCCTTCTGAGGGAAGGCAGAGATACACTGGTCGTTCAGATCTATGTAGACAACATCATTTTTGGGTCATCAAATGACAATCTGGTCAAGAGATTCACTCAGCTTATGGAGAGCGAGTTTGAAATGAGTATGATCGGTGAGCTCAAGTTTTTCTTAGGACTACAAGTTGAACAAGGAAAGGACGGAACAAGAGTTCATCAACAGAAATACTTGAAGGATCTTCTGAAGAAGTATGACATGGAATCATCAAAGCCTATGCATACACCTATGTCCCCAAATGATTCACTTGGAAAAGATGAAAGCTCACCCCCTGTAGACCCAACGGTGTACAGAGGGATGATAGGTTCGCTTTTATATCTTACAGCCAGTCGACCTGATATCTTATTCAGTGTGTGTTTGTGTGCCAGGTTTCAGAGTGACCCAAGGGAGACACACATCAAGGCTGTAAAAAGGATCCTGAGATACCTGAGAGGGGCAGACGATCTATGTCTGTGGTATCCCCGAGGAGGTAACCTTACACTTATTGGTTACACTGACGCTGACTATGCAGGTTGCCGAATGGACAGAAAATCAACATCAGGTATGGCACAGTTCTTAGGATCATCATTGATATCATGGGGATCGAAGAAGCAAAATTCAGTCGCACTTTCAACCGCGGAAGCAGAGTACGTAGCAAGTGCCGCTTGTTGTGCACAACTACTATGGTTGATGCAACAGCTAAGTGACTATGGAGTTGAGGTTAAGTGTTCGACTATCTTTTGTGATAACACTAGTACAATTTGCATATCAAAAGATCCAGTGCACTTTTCACGTACTAAACATATTGAGATAAGATACCACTTCTTACGTGATTGTGTTGAAAAAGGGTTAATTAGGATGGAATACTGCCCAACGGAACGACAAGTAGCAGACATCTTCACAAAGGCATTGCATAGAGAACCCTTCGAGAGACAGCGCTTAGAGCTCGGTATGATCTCTCTAAACTAGCTGTACCAAGTTGTGTATGATATTTCCCTCGATGATTGACTATGTTGGCATGCGGACAAAGCTTGATTTCAACTTCACATTATCATTAGCATGCTTGATTGATTGATACTGATGCACGTTCTATGTTATCATACACACTAGTTTGGATGTGAAATAGCAGCTGTTAATGTCATGCAAGTAATTTTTCTTGTCTAGCCTATGTGAAGAACATCATATTTTGAACCCTCATTACAAGCCTAGATGTTCTTCCAAACTAACCCTAGCCGCATACACTTATGAGTTCCAACTGCCACCTTGTTTTATTTTGGAACTTGATTGCATATGTCATGTCATATTTATTGTTTTGGTTGAGTGTAACATATTTGAATCACTCTGATTATTACCGTGTTACACACCCTTCCAACCATGAGACAAAGCTGGGTTAGTGGAGATTGTGGCCCAATCGGATGAGGTAATTAATGAGGAGGATATCTGGGTAATTAATGCGCCGACCAAAAAGGCAACTAGCGGGTAAATTTGCACGATTTTCAAAGCAGTTTTGGAAGGTCAAAGATCAAATTAAAAACAAATTTGGCAACCCTAGATTCACAGACATTCACTCACAATCACTCACCAACTCCTCCGACATCTCACAATGGAAGCACACTCAAGCACCGAAGCAAACCGCTTACGAAACCCTAAAAGCTCAAGGGTTGGGCTGACGAGCAAATCAGGACATGCTCAACAAGCCGCAGTGGACGATGACGATGTCGAGGTTGTTGGGGAAACTCATCTCGCCCAAAACCAGAGCGCACACATCCGGAAGAGGAAGGAGAACACTCCGTCTCCGCGCCCAAAGCTAAGAGACCCAAACCAAAATCGGACAGGCGCAAGGACAAGGCTCCTGTTCGGCAGATGACGGAGATATGGAGGAAGGTGTGCAAGCTGAGACCAGAACGACTGATATGTCAGGTAGATCCATCATTCCAATGCTACATTTTGATGAAATTTCACTGAGTATAAGTAGAGAGTGTGGTAGAGTTGTGAATGCTCAAGGTTAGGAGCACTGTTCAGTTAGAATCAACAGTAGATGTGGATTGGTTAAGGAGTTTTACAGTTCGTTACACTGGATGTTAAGGGGAATGTGATGGTAGCTACATTCTGTGTGAATGGAGATGTGCATGCTTTCACAAGCAAGCAGCTGAGTCAGTGGTTGAATGTACCCACTGGATTTGAGGAATATGCTAAGGGAGATGGCCAGCACACTGAGTGAGGCACCAAGGCAGTGGCTCGAGTTGTGAAATCCAGATGTCTCAGCAAACACTGGGGACACATCAAGATGGTGTGCACAACAGGACTGTGCACAGGTTTGTAGTGTCAACGTGATCCCCAGGCAAGGCAAGCAAATGTGGTTCAGATTTGGATTGTTTGCTGACTGATCAGTTGCTGAAAAGAATCCCATCAATACCCAAGATTGATGATGCACATGAGTCATGTGAAAGGCAGTGGGAAGCATGGGCTTCCATATCCGAGATTGTCAAGATAATTCTCAGAAGTGTTGGCATGTATGAACCTAAGAAGAGGAACCGCTTGGGAAGGTTCAAAGAGGAGAACTGAATGCCATGGGATGGACTTCATGACAGATTATGGGTGGTACAAGGAAGGAATGCTACCACCTATGGAATGGTACCAAGCTAAGGGAGATGAGACTCAGGGAGAAGAAGTACCAGCTGCTGCAGAACCGGTGGCCGCGACCAGCACCATAGACATCACTCCGATTGTGGAGATGATCACCAGGGTTGAGGCGACATTAGCTAACATCACTACTACCCTCGGTTCTTTGGATGCAAGGGTCAAGGTTATTGAGGTCAAGTGACCAAGGCAAGGGAATCCGCGGACCTAGTGCTGAACCAACAACATCGTGACTAAGGAAGAGTTCACGAAGCTCTACAAGCAGATGCACTATGTCGGAACAACCCTCAATGGATCATTTCAAGGACATCTTTGCAACTTCTGACCCAGCAGCGTCTCATGGTTCCCAGCTTGATTCCCCACCACATTAGCCCCTTTTATTTCTGAACATTTTATTTGAACTTGCTGACATTGCCCCTGCTGTTTTGAATTTGAACTTCTGTGTTTTGGTGACATTTTATGGCATCATTTCTTTTACTTGTGCGTGTTTTGTGTTAATTGTGTCGTTGATTATTGAGCTTGCTTGCTGCCCTTTTCGATGATGTCAAAAGGGGGAAGTAATACTAACACGCAGGTACACTTTGAGGGGGAATGCCAGGTTCTGAGACTGTTTCTCTTAAGGGTTATCGTGCATACCCTGAGGGGGAAGTCTGATACTTGGTGCATACCCTGAGGGGGAAGTCAAGTACCCTGAGAGGGAAATCAATGCACAGTTCTTAAAGGGGTATTTCATTTCAATATCTGATAAATGCTTTGATGGACTATACTGATTCAGATTATTGCTTATGTGTGATTGCTTATTTGTGATAGTGGTTTGTCATCATCAAAAAGGGGGAATATTGTTGGGCCTTAGTTTTGATGGATGACAAACACTAAGGACTAATATTGCTTTGAGGTTTAATGTGATATGCAGGAAGCAAATTAAGAAAGTCCAACTTGCCATAGAAGGAATGAAATAAAGAAAGCAATCAAAAGAATAAAGGAACAATAGGCAGCTGCGCCGACTTTGGAAGGAAGCATTAATGAGAAGATCTTGCGAGCATTAATTGCACAACAAACATGGAAAGCAAATCTGAGTTGAGCATTTATGAGAGCAAATTAAGAAAGAAGAATCTGATTGAAGAGAAAAGAAGGCAGCATACGAGAAGTATAAAAGAGAGAGTCCGACGGCTTTGAAGGGCAGCGCGATATCCGAGGAGCAAGAGAAGAAGGCAGATTTCTTTGAGCCGGATCGTCGTGCACGTTGCTGAGAAAGTTGTTCGAGAGTACGTGTGGTGTGAGCTTCGTTAGGTTGAGTTTACGAGTTGCAAGTATTGTATCTAGTCGTTGTAGGCGATAGATAGTACGTTGTAATAGTCAAACAAGCATACCTTAAAGAAGCGTCATACGCATTCAAACCCTTCTCCGGAAGGTAGTGGTTTTACGCAGTAGTCTGGTTGGCTATTGTGATTTCCACTATAAATCGTGAGTCTTTACTTTCAGTTTTTATTTAATTTAATTCCGCTGCGTTAACTGTTAACTGCAAATCCTCTCAGGGAACCCATAACTGAGTTACCTCAGAGGGAACGCTGACCTACGATCCAACATAGCTGTCGATGTATTCTTATCCTCCACCGTTTGAACAAGTTGTCTGGCCGACAAATGAGTGACAAAGCGAGCAGCTGAAAACTTATCCAACAGAAACATAAGTCGGCTCATAAAAGAGGGGTCTTCTTCATATGAGGTTGGCATCATGGACTCCGTACAAACATGTGTAATATAATTTCCGACCAGATTCCGGTACCTTGAACTGTCTTCGTGTATAATATCACCAATAATACGAGGGTCAAAAACAACATATATAGATTTAAGATATTGCATAAAAAACACCCAATGGTTGAATTATGTTCCAACCGCTCTCTTATTAAGAGACTGCATAAAACCATCCATAGTTATTGATCGACCGGCAGCAATCTTATTCTTAAATATGCCGAGGTAAAGAAACTTTGCTGTCGCCTTTTAGTACCAAAATGAACATATCACCATTCATATCGTTGCTATAAACGTAATCTCATCAACCGAAAGAACCAGATATCAGAAGAGATAAAAAAACTGATAACAGAGTTAAAAGAAAACTCAGAAAACAAAACGGAAAACACTGAAGACTCTCCTAGTTTGGTAAACTAGAGAGAAGGAAGAGGAGATTCTTGCTTAGTTTTCACATTTGACGTTTTGGCCTCAGTAAACTGATGGGATGGTCAGAAATGGAAACAAGCAAATAAAATGTAAACGTATGTACTTCTTGCGAGTCCTAAGAAAGGGAATGTGGACAACACATATATGAACACACGGTATGGACATGCAAAAGCTCGTTATACAACTTATACCCTAGTCCTCTGAATTTCGGTTATCAGTACGCTCCGATGGGGATCCGGAATGGAGGGAGTAGACACGCCCATGTGACATCAATCCGGGTGTGGCCGAATTAAGGTTTAATTCTCTGACACACAATGAATACTATCAGGATTTATGGTTTAGGGTTTTAAAATTCAATCGAAACTTAAACATTTTTTTAATATTTTCAATTGTTTTTCTTAATTCTGTGTTGAAAAACTGACCTTTAAATCTCCAGATCTTCTACTGATCCAGAGTGAAGGCAAAAAAAAAGTAAACGAATGAACTTAATTTAAACGCCAACCAGCAGTAGGAGTCGCACCCTAGAAGCACAAAGTCAAAGTCTGACCGTCATTTAATTGCAAGTGGAGGGAGTAGACACGCCCATGTGACATCAATCCGGGTGTGGCCGAATTAGGGTTTAATTCTCTGACACACAATGAATACTATCAGGATTTATGGTTTAGAGTTTTAAAATTCAATCGAAACTAAAATATTTTTTTAATATTTTCAATTTTTTTTCTTAATTCTGTGTTGAAAAACTGACCTTTAAATCTCCAGATCTTCTACTGATCCATCCAATGAGTGAAGGCAAAGAAAAAGTAAACGAATGAACTTAATCATGCACGTAATCCGTTACACATGTGCCCCCTTATTTGCTACTCTTCATCATGCATTAAATTCCACATCTCGTCTACGAATCCCACTTTGTTTTTCTGCTCTATAAATTACTGAAATTCTTGATGCATATCACCAAGTCATATACAAGTTTGAGATTTTGTGATCAGCTTTACAAGAATCAAAAACTCAGAAGATTTTAAAGGAAGAAGATGTTGAAACTTGGGTTAGTTTCATTGGCAGCTATGGGGTGGGCAGGCCCGAGCGGGTTCGGATCGTCCAGCACGGCCGAGGAAGTTACTCAAGGGATTGATGCATCCAACCTTACAGCAATTGTTACAGGTTATTCCCATCCCATTTTCATTTTCATGCTTTTGAACTTGTTTTGTATAGGGCAGAGTTTTTATTTTAAGTGTTTTATTTGGGTTTCATGCAGGTGGGGCGTGTGGTATCGGTTTTGAGACATCGAAAATATTGGCACTTCGAGGAGCGCATGTTATTATAGCTGCTAGGAACACCGTAGCAGCAAATGAGGCTAAGCTGAAGATTGTTCAGGAAATGCCGAATGCACGCATCGAAGTCCTGAAACTTGACCTGGCATCACTTAAATCAGTTAGAGAATTCGTTGATGAATTTAATGCTCTCAATCTGCCACTCAACATTTTCATGTACTTTCAGCTTCCTTAAATTACCTTCTGAATCCCTTCAAAAATGGTTCAATAATTCATATGACTAAAAATGGTATGTGGCATTGCAGAAACAATGCAGGGATCATGTTCTGCCCATTCCAGCTCCCCCAAGACGGAATAGAGCTGCAGTTTGCGACAAATCATCTTGGTATACATTCAAATTACTCGTAGCGAAATATTTTTGCAAGCTTCACTTTTTAATATTGGTAGTACTAACTTTTATGGTAACACTCTTGCAGGACATTTTCTGTTGACAAACCTTCTGCTGGATAAAATGAAACACACGGCGTATCAACTCTTTTGCAAACTTCTGCTTGACAAACCTTCTGCTTGACAAACCTTCTGCTGTATAAAATGAATTTTCTGTTGACAAACCTTTATTGGATGATGACAAAATTCAAGTCACGTTATTTATGCTGGGATGTCAATTGTAATATTTGTATCTTAGGGGTAGATAGTCAATTTACTTTTTCATGTACATAAACGTTTTCTCAAGGTTCATTGAATATAGACAGAAATATTATTTTGAATTCAAGCTCCGGCGCGTCTCGCCTGAGCACATCCGGATTCCGATCATCACCGATCTAACCATTTCTACATGGTATCAGAGCGGCGTTGTTGATTCCTGAATCGTCTGTGCATATTCTGCCGAAATCCATGGAGCAGTATTCCGCTTCTGCGTCCTCCGAGGCTCCGATTGTGACTGGTCCAGTGAGTGCGAACACGGCTTTCAATCCTTTCTTTATCAACAGTAATGAAGTGACTGGTGCGTCGATTGTGAGTGAACAATTGATCGGCAGGCAGAACTTCGTTGATTGGAAGAAGTCGATGGAGATTGCGCTCTCGACCAGATCCAAGCTCGGTTTTATCAGAGGAGACTATCCGAAGCCAACCAATCCTGATCTGGTTGTGAAATGGCAGCGATGCCATGACGTTGTGATGTCGTGGCTGATTAACTCCGTTTCGAAGAAGATCGTCGGAAGAATATTGCACGCCAAGGATGTTTTCACTGCCTGGAAAAGCCTTCACACCAGGTATGCTGGTTCAAATGTGTCTAGGGAGTTTGCAATTCGTAAAAGCATCACGAATATGGAACAAGGTGATTTGGATGTTGCGGATTATTTTAAAAATTTGAATAAGCTGTGGGAAGAGCTAGATGCAATGAGATCTAAGACAATCTGTATGAATGAAGATACGTGTATTGGTTGTCAAGAAGGTGTCAAGGAGAGGGACAAGAATAGAGTCATAGAGTTTCTGATGGGATTAGGTGAAACACACAATCAGATAAGGACTTACATTCTTGCTTTACCTCTTTTACCATCTCTTGATGTTGCATTTGATATGATTTGTCAAGATGAAAGCCAAAGAGTTGTGACCAGAAGTCCATGTGTTGACATATCTGCTATGTTTGTGAATCAGTCTGATGGTAACAAAGGTGCAGGGAGAGGCTCGCAATAAAAAGACAGGAGCAAATTAGTTTGTTCACACTGTCAATATACTGGTCATACTAAAGAGAATTGTTATCAGGTGATAGGATATCCTCCTGGATATAAGAGGGGCAGGGGTGCAGGAAGATCATCTGGTAATGGGAGAAAACCAAGCCAAGGAAGAGGTGCAGCACACAGTTTTGTCAACACCAATGATCATACAGTCGAAGAGAATGACACTGCTCCTCAATTAACATCAGCTCAATTGAATCAATTGCTCGCGCTTCTTAAACAAGATAATCTTGCAGTTCAGTCTTTGGGAACTAACCATATGGCAGGTATTTGTCTATCAGCTAGTTTGCGTGATAATTCTGATACTTGGATTTTGGATAGTGGTGCGACTGATCATTTCACGTGCAATCTTCATTTGCTCACTGAAGTGCATCAATTGCATAAACCTTGCTCTATCACTTTCCTAATGGTCTTACTAGCTCAGTTGTGTATGTTGGGAAATGTTGGATCAACAAGGATTTTGTTCTAGATAATGTATTATTTGTGCCTGATTTCAAGTGCAACCTGGTGTCTTTCAGCAAATTGGCAGAAAAATATGGATATTCTATTATCTTTACTGATAAGCAGTGTATTGTTCAGGACCTGGTTCACAAGAGCAGTTTAGCGACTGGTAGAGTTGCAGGAGGCTTATACTTCTTGGAAAGGTCAACATCTGATATCGAGGTTGGTCATTGTGCTTTACATACCTCTATTTCAGTTTGGCATAGTAGATTTGGTCATTTGCCTTTACATACAAATGTTGCTGAAAACAGTAGTTCCTGATATTAAAGAAAATAGTGTTGAGTTTCATTGTTCTATCTGTCCATTAACAAAACAGTCAAGATTGAAATTTTCAGCTAGTCAGTCTGAGAGTTCTGCTATTTTTGATATGGTGCACTGTGATGTATGGGGCCCAATTCATACTGAGACCACCTCTGGTTGTCGGTATTTCTTGACGCTTGTGGATGACTATAGTCGTGCTACCTGGACATATTTGTTCAAGACTAAAGATATAGTTCCTGATTTGTTGATTGATTTTTTTCAACATGGCTGCTACACAGTTTAGCAGATCAATTAAAGTTCTTCGTACTGATAATGGATCTGAATTTTACAACCATCGTTTAAGGTCTTTTCTCAGTTTAAAGGGATGTATTCATCAAAGTTCCTGTGCTTATACTCCGCAACAGAATGGAGTTGTGGAGAGAAAACATCGACATTTGCTTGATGTAGCTCGTGCTTTGCTTTTACAAGCTTCTTACCTAAGAAATTCTGGGGTGATGCAGTATTGACTGCAACCTATCTGATAAACAGATTTCCCACTCCTTTATTGAAGAATAACACCCTTTTGAGCTTCTATTTGGCAGAACTCCAAGTGTGGACCATCTGCGAGTTTTTGGATGCTTGTGTTATGCAAGTACTTTGCCAGTAAATAGAGATAAGCTAGATCCTCGAGCAGTTCGTGGAATATTCATTGGCTATCCTCATAATCAGAAAGGTTACAAAGTCCTTTGTCTTGACAGTCATCGTATTCTGGTCAGTAGAAATGTGAAGTTTTTTGAGGAAATATTTCCGTTTCAGCAGAAGACTGAGCCTGTTTTACAACACGTTAGTGTTCCAGAACCCATTCCACCCGTTTCATCATCTGAATCTGCTGAGTATGCTGAACCAAAAATGGAGCAGTCTGAGCCTGTCTTTGTTTTGCCTAGTGAATCTGTGTCACATAATGAGGTACTGCCACAACAAGGTTCTTCTCAGATTTTAACTCGTAAGTCTGCTCGTAATCGAAGACCACCAGTTTGGCAATCAGATTATGTTTGTGGAAATTCTCGCAAGTCACCTCATCCAATTACGAAGTTTCTCAGTAATGATCGGTGTTCAGATCAGCATGCTGCTTTTTCTTATGCAGTATCATCTCTTAAAGAGCCGTCTTCCTATGCTCAAGAAAGGATAATCCCCTTTGGCAGAATGCCATGAAAGCAGAGATTGCTGCTCTAGAAGAAAATCAGACTTGGGTTGTTACCAGTCTTCCTCTTGATAAATCCATTGTTGACTGCAAATGGGTTTTCAAAATTAAGTTGCGTTCAGATGGTAAGATAGAGAGGTATAAGGCTCGTTTAGTAGCCAAAGGATTTACGCAGGTCGAAGGGATCGACTACACAGAAACTTTCGCACCTGTTGCTACAATGACAACAGTTCGATGTCTCTTATCAGTTGCCTCTATCAAAGGGTGGCCGCTATTTCAGCTTGACGTGAACAATGCTTTCCTTCACGGAACGTTGGATGAGGAAGTGTTTATGCGCTTACCACCTGGATTTTACAACAAAGAAAAGTCTCAGGGTCTTGTTTGCAATTTGTTGAAGAGCATTTATGGCCTGAAACAGGCCTCTCGGCAATGGTTTGCCAAGTTCACAGGGGCCCTGGTTCAATTTGGTTCAAACAGAGTGAGAATGATTATTCTCTATTCCATCTGCAACGTGATTCAGACCTCATTCTTCTGGTCGTTTATGTTGATGATGTAGTTATTACAAGGACGTCTACTGATCAGATCACATCTGTTAAGAATTTCATTCACCAACAACTTTGAATTAAGGATTTGGGTCAGCTGAAATATTTTTTGGGGCTGGTAGTAGCTCGAAATGCATCATGGTATTTTTCTGCATCAACGGAAATATGCTATGGATATACTTCAAGATCACAATTTGTTAGATTGCAAGCCATCCAAGACACCTTTGGATATCAAGCACAAACTGGGATTATCATCTGCGCCATTACTGCAGGATCCTTTGCAATATCGACGTTTGGTTGGACGTCTGATTTATCTTACTATAACTCGTCCGGATTTGTCACATTGTGTTCACATCCTT
Source organism: Sedum album (assembly GCA_006409495.1). Classification (NCBI taxonomy): domain Eukaryota; kingdom Viridiplantae; phylum Streptophyta; class Magnoliopsida; order Saxifragales; family Crassulaceae; genus Sedum; species Sedum album. Next base: position 4,947 of record QZGG01001967.1, on the reverse strand, counting down.
AGCCAGTTCATGCAGGCTCCCACTGATGATCATATGAAGGCAGCTTTGCGTGTCCTGCGTTATGTTAAACTTGCGCCTGCCCAGGGTTTATTTTTCTCAGCAACAGCAGATACAACACTTCGAGTTTATTGTGATGGTGATTGGGCATCGTGTCCACAGACGCGGCGTTCAGTCTCGCGATTTTGTGTGTTGCTGGGTAATTCTTTGGTAAGCTGGAAAATGAAAAAGCAGGCTATAGTCTCGCGTTCTTCAGCTGAGTCTGAATATCGGTCAATGGCAGGTGCAGTTAGTGAATTGATTTGGCTTGTGCGGCTTTTGCGTGATATGTTCGTTCAAGTGCCTGTTCCAATTCATTTGTTCTGTGATAATCTCGTAGCTATTCATATCGTACAAAACCCTGTTTTTCACGAACGGACTAAACGAACTTGATTGCCATTTTATTCGACATTTTGTGTCGTCCGATTTGCTGCTTCCTTCCTCAATCTCCACTTCTGAGCAGCCTGCGGATTTATTCACGAAGCCTTTAAGTTCTGATCAGCTGGTTTATCTGTTGTCCAAGCTTGCGGTGTCTAATTTCCTCCACTCTTCAGCTTGAGGGGGGTATTGGATGATGACGTAATTCGAGATCACGTTATTTATGCTGGGGTGTCAATTGTAATATTTGTATCTTAGGGGTAGATAGTCAATTTACTTTTTCATGTACATAAACGTTTTCTCAAGGTTCATTGAATATAGACAGAAATATTATTTTGAATTCAAGCTCCGACGCGTCTCGCCTGAGCACATCCGGATTCCGATCATCACCGATCTAACCATTTCTACAACCTTCTCCTTGATAAACCAGCTCAATGATTGAAATTATTAAAATGCGTATCAACTCTTTTGCACCTGACATTTCAAATGATTATAACTCGAGTCTCGGTTGTAATGTGACCATATAGTAATCCATTTTTGTGTCTTATTGCACAATTTCTGGAAGGGACAGTACTGTCGCGACAAACTCAGCATTTATTCACCAGCCAATGTTTCAGCTGCACTGAACTGTCATTTTGTCTTCAAACTCTATACCTATGGTTTCCTCCACTGGTTGGACATCATGCAAAAATGTGGCCATTTTGGGGATAATCTCCATCAGGGTTTTCTGCTCATTCCGCTGAGGAGTTTACGCAAGGGATTGATGCCACTGGCCTCACTGCAATTGTTACTGGTGATCTGCACACTCATACATATTTTCTGTTTATAAATAATTCTTATCGAAATTGATTTTTTTTTCATCAAGTGATACTGCTGTCTTAACAGGTGGTTCGAGTGGGATAGGTGCTAAGACTGCGCGAGTTCTTGCTCTTCGCGGCGCTCATGTAGTTTAGGTTCGAGGAATACTACAGCTGGAAATAAAACGAAACAAACCATATTAAAATATTGTTGAGTTTTGCATTTCAGATACTGATGATGCTGAAGATTATAGCTCGAGGCAAGTCTAAGTTATTGTCTTTTAATTATTTCCAGGAATAAGAAATTTTTGCTGTTTTGTCAAATGCTGTTGCTCCTACTTCCATTTTCTTTGTCTTGGTACTGTGTCTTTTTTTGAGATTAAATGCATCCTTTTGAGTTTTGATTCAATTCATTAATATCCAGAGATGAAGTTCATTCACATAAACAGATGGTATGAGATTGAAAAGATGAAGTTCATTCACATAAACAAATGGTATAAGATTGAAGATATCAATTTATTCACAACTTAAGCAGCAAGTTACAGTATCAAATCTTTTCTTGTAAATCTATTCACTATTGTTTTTCTAGTATATTGACTCTTTATTGACCTCCGTCATATATCCACCTTCAGCCGTTGCGAAGATGGTGGCATGATCTCCTCCACTGCCTTTCTTTTGCCATCAACTACAGGCACAACCTCAGGTTCAGCCTCATGCTCAAGCTCTTCAGTGTTCTCACCTTCTTCAGACTCGAAGAGATCGTCCCAAAATGGATCAGACTCAGGGTTCTACAGTCTTCTTGTCCTCCCCATGGCCATTCAAAAATTCATCTAAATCAAATATTTCATTGTCTTTCCATAACTGATCATTAAAACTAACAGTCTCAGCTTCTCCACCGTTATTGTCTTTACCAGACTCGCAAAGATTCATAATTTCATCAACATCAAACCCTTCATTGTTGTCCCATAAATGTCCATCAAATATAAAACCACCAATTAGTTCATCATCACCTGTGGTTGTAGAAACAACATTATTCGCAGGCTGTTCTGCGATGGATGGATTCGCATTCTCATCACTACCCATTTCCAACACTGCAAAATCTTGTTCCGCAACTCTAACCAGTTGATTTCTATCATCAGACCATTTGATTGTTTTACCCCTTTTTGAATCAATCTTCTTTTGATGTTCCGCAATTTTTTGATCCAAATCTGCGACAACGTCGTTGACTTGTCCAACACTCATCAACCCACTATTCCCGCCATTAAAACCAACATCAGTCACTGTTCTGTTGGACCCTTGAGACCCATTAGCCTTGTTACTACTAGTCTTGTAAATCTGGATCATACTATGCAAAGTCGCCTCATTCTCCGGCCAAATCCTCCAAGGCCTGATGATGTCATCAGGGTTATGAATGACAATGCAAGCAGGAGTATCGTAAAGGGTGGACAGTTCATTGGTCAGTTTCAGCAATGTCGAAGAACGATTATCTAACACCTTCTTTCTTGTTTTGGAATCTTCGATGAACTTACAATGATCCATGCTTAATGTTGTTTAAAGTCGGTAAGCTTCAACGATAACATTTATAGACGGCTAATGGAGAAATTTAGTAACTTAATGTTTCCTAAATTCAAATGTTAAGTAATTCAATCAAATTAAAGTAATTAAAATTATACGACCAATGAACTGTAAAATTAGGAAATTAAGTAACTAGTCTGTTACAATATATCTCGTATTTACATAACCAATCCTTTAAAAGCTAACTCATTACGTAAGCAGTCCTTTAAAAGCTAACTAGTCTATTACAATATATCTCGTATTTACATAACCAGTCCTCTAAAATCTAACTTATAGCGTAACCAGTCCTCTAAAAGCTAACTTATTACGTAATGCTGAAATCATGACAACTGGGCTTAGATTCTTACCTCCAAAACAACATCCCCAGTTGAATGTGATGATATCAAAACTTGTTGGGCCATTTTTACAGGCCGGCCCATTTAGGACACTCAGTCTCATAGCTGGACGACTTTTACTTGCTTGCTCCCCAGTTTAAATAAAATTGTTTAAAGGGTTAATTATAAAATTAATAATTTAATATTTACGTGGGCGTCAAAGAAATTAAAGATTAGATGGCATTTCAATATTTTACATTAAACTATCAAAAATACATTATTGCTCCACTCGATTTTCTGCAATTAGTTTTTTTGATATTATTTTTAATTATGCACTAATAAAAAAGTACACATTAAATTTTAAATAAAATTAGTCCATTTAGTCCCATAATTATATTAAAATAAATTATCTATGGAAGAAAAAAATGGGAGCCTAACAAGAGTACAATTTCAATCGTCAATTCGTCATATAACAAAATAATGGGCATCCATTTTCAAGTCTACCACAAGTGTGACATGAATTTTATAATCATATTGATGATGATGAGCTAATTCATTGCGTGCATCAAATTCTTTACTAAATTTTGATCAACTTTTCATGTATGAATAACCCACATAATTATTTGATAGTTTAAGAGGAATTATTGAATTTGAAATGTGTGTAAAACAAAAACAAGTTTAAGAGGAATTATATAGATTTCCACGATGATGTGTGGAAGAAGTAATGGATAAAGATATGAATATATTTTGAAAAGATGAATCTAGAATACTAAATTGTAATCGTATGATTATCTTAATCTTTGACATTCATTTATAATGAGATTTATTATAAATAGGGATATGAGTTTGTGGAAAATACTTAGATTATTTGCACATTCTTTTAATGTTGTTTAAGGTTGAATTATGTTCTAACTAATATTCATAATTTATAAGGTTTAGTTTAAGGCTAACGGTTACATAGTCGGTGAGTTGGCCCCTTTGCGTCCATCATGATCAAGTGGTTTTACTTTACTGTTTTTTTGATGGGCTTTACTGTTTTTTGATAATGTGCTTTACATTACTGTTGAGTAGAAAATAATTGGAGTATTTTTTAGAGAATCATCCGTATATTTGAATAAAATTATCCTTCTAATTTATTTAAAAAATAATCACTATTCAATTAAAATTATGTTTAGTGAAATTGCCAAGTACTATTTTGGGTAAAGAATCAATACGAAAACAAATAATTTTTGTGAAATCTGCAAACGAATCTCGATCATCAATATATTTCAATCAAATGGTTTCTATTTAACGGGCATATATTATTTTTAATTGTTAGAAAAGGGTAGCTCAGTTGGTTGAGCACTTACATTTGATTCCAAAAGTCAAGGGGTGTCTCACTCATCACAAAAGGTTGATAATTCACTAGTCAATTTAAGCAACGTCGACCCACGATTCTCGAAAACTCTCTGTCAAGTTTTGGAGTCGTTGATGAAATCACGAACCATGTTTGTCTTCTCAATTCTCGCAAGATGCTTTGGAATAGATTATTCTTAAAGTTGTTAAAGTAAGGGTTTCGACTGATAGCATGTTATTAATTTATAGGTTTAAATTAGTTTCTAAATTTTCACACTGGCTTTCTACAAGCTGTCAATTACGTAAATAAATTTCTATATTTTGAATATTACCTAATTCTTTTAGAAATTCTTACACTTCCTAAATTCTAATTCAGTTGCTAGAAACAAATTACAATTTTCTTATGATCAGATTACGTGCTTCAAGTTCATAAAACTAAACACCTGATTTTTCTTAAAAACAATTTAACATATGAATTAATGATGATTAAGCGCGCAATCATGTCATTAAAA
>QZGG01001966.1:40000-47365 GCA_006409495.1 Sedum album | reverse complement strand
CCCCTGCTGGACATGGGAGTAAATTGGAGAAGCGGTGATGGGACTTCCATCCTGAGCCCTTGGGCATCGCCCTTCCTAACTCTGGGTTAGGCTCAACCATTGGACCTTTGCCACGCTCCCCACCTCTTTGATGTGTTGAAGGAGGGAATTCAGGTTGCTCAGGCTGGCCTGATGATTGGTTGGTTGCGGAAGCGTTGTGCTTGGCAGAAACTGAGTTTGCCAGAAGAAGTTCCATACTCTTCTTGAGCTTGGCAAGGTCACTCTTTACTTCGGCAGCGTTGCTATCCACCTTAGCCTCAAGTGAGGCATGCAGAACTCTGAAGCTTTCAAAGTCCGCCCTCAGACTCACGATCGAGTCTTCTTCGCTGCTGGCTGTGTCGCGTCAGAAGTGGGTTTTCGATGTAGCTTTGCTCCTTGTTGCCATAGTCCCTCGGAAAACTTGCTCTGATGACCAACTTGGTAGGAAGGGTGGAAACCTTCTTAGCCTAAAAGGACCTTCTGAGTGCGATGGTGAGCTCAGAATCCTTGAATTCTCGCCCAATAAGCCCAGATAGCTACCCCCACGACCGAAGTGTGAAGGGCTTGCGAGAATTCCTCGGAAAGAACTCCGAAAGTCCGAGCTGTGGGAATGTGCGCGAGTGATGATGGTGCGCCAATGGGCTGGCGCGCGGACTGGTGTGGCGCAGGGGGTCACAAGTGTAATTAAATGGAAATTGCGGGCTTTATTGAAAATAAGGAAATCAGTGGCTCGCTAGGCCACAACAAAGCGAAAGGAAAGATGGTGGCCGAGGGCCTTACTGCTATGTTACAAAAGGGCACTGCCCAGACCTAAGTACTAGGATAAATATTCTGAATAGTTGGATGTCTGAATGGTGTGATCTGGTGGTCCTTTTATAGTAGCAGATGGTGATTAGTAACTGACGCGCGCCTTTAATGACGCGACTGTTACCTCTTTGATGGCCTGGTCAAATAGAGCTGTTGGGACTCCTTTATTGTCGGATTGACTAGCTGTTGGGGCGTCTTCAATGCCCTGCTGACTGGGCGTGAGGAATCCTTCAATGCTCTGCTGACTAGGCCTTGATGGATCCTGGCCTTCATTGATGGAACTGAGGTGAACTCGGGCTTCATTGAAGGAACTGGTTCGGAGAGGGCCTTCATTTAAGGCTTGCTGGGTAACTCCTGAAGGCGCATTCAGTGCAAGGTCGGCCTGTTGGCTACCAAGGCTAGGCTGGTCAGTGGGCCTTGGTGCCGAGAACTCATCAGCTGATGTGTTAGGAACCTCAGGTGGTTCAACGCGCGGAAGTGGTTAGGGAATGAAGTGATTTCGTGGATTGTGGATTGTGGATTGTGGTTGGATAGAAGGGCCAAACGGCCTTGAAAAGGTGTTACGATGACAAGGTTAATGCTTCCAAATCCTCCTCGTAACAAGAGAGCTTGGCTGCCCGAAGCCTCAATGGCCCATGGATAAAAGACTCTTGGTCTTAAGTCTAAAAGACTGATTTCTTATAAAAGTTGGCATGAATATACAAGAGTCCTAAGGCTCTATTTATACTACTACAAAAGGAGGTGACTAAGCATGCTTACAAGGATTGCTTAGCCTTGAAGCTTTCTATCCTAAGGAGATTGCTTAGGGGCTAAGGAATGAAGCATTTAGGAGTGTGAGCAGGGGTGGAAAGTTGCTGGTGGCACTCCTTGTGACATGTCAAGGTTGGCCTTTGATGAAGCACAATGCTGCCCGGGATTGTCCTTTGATGGTTGGACATGTGGGCTGCTCTTTGCTAGCTCATTGAGGGCCTTACTTGGCAACTTGGATATGCTGACTGCTGGGCACCCTTTGCTGATCAGGAGGCTTTTGTTGATGCACTCGGACAGTCCATGAAGTCTCTCGAAGATGGCATCCATGGCAGCATGTATCGATGTTCCTCGGTAGAGCCACTTCTCTTCGGATAAGTTGCCTTGTTGTACCTTTGTGATATTCCAGCACTTAGGGATGTTCTCCACAGTAGCTAGTGTTCTCTCTAAGTCCTCGAGTGTGTCCTTGATGGCAGCTAGTGCGCTGGTCGTTATGCATTCCTCGATAAGGCCTTGGTAGACTAGCTTGGTGTCTTTGGCAAAGGCATCCATGATGACCTTCAACTCTGTCCGTGTTATGCTTCCTTGACAGCTTGCTAAGGCATGTCTAGGACTCGGTAATCTCAGCACGGTCACTTTGGGTTGGTCCCTCAGTTGCCTCGGTAGTCTTGTTTCCCCGGTTTCCCCGAAAGGTTCTCCGCTGCCCGTATTTACTCGATTAGTTGTTTCCTTGGCATGGGCTGTACACAAAAGATCCTCCATAATACGAAAGTCATTTAAGATGACTTTCAATACCTCGGTAAGGTAGGGCCTCTTGATGATCGAGGTCTTATCATGATGGTTTGAGGGTGAAAACCCAATTGCCAGAATCGCACTAGAGTGAGCTGCCCCCGGTCGCAAGGCCCCTCTAGTGCATCCCAAACGTGTGCCCACCATTGCCTCACGTTTGAGATTAGCCCCTTAGGCACACGCATTGGTTGTGGGTGTGATGTGCCAAAAAGACCTAGGATCGTCTCGGCGCAAGCCGAGGCCAGGCCTGGGCGTATTGGACCTCGGTCACTCGGCGCAAGTTGAGATAGGCCTAGTTCCCGTCCCTTAACACCGAGGATAGCTGGGCGCAAGCCGAAGCTTAGGTCTAAAAGGGTGGGAACTAGGCCTATCTCGGTGGAGCTTAGGATCTTGGTCCCGGCGGCCCGAGCATCCCAAACGTGTGCCCACCATTCTCACGTTTGGGATCGTCCCTTTTAGGCACACGCATTGGTTGTGGGTGTGATGTGCCAAAAAGACCTAGGATCGTCTCGGCGCAAGCCGAGGCCAGGCCTGGGCGTATTGGACCTCGGTCACTCGGCGCAAGCTGAGATAGGCCTAGTTCCCGTCCCTTAGGACCTTCCCCAAGAACTGGGCTTAGGTCTAAAAGGGGGGTGGGAACTAGGCCTATCTCGGTGGAGCTTAGGATCTTGGTCCCGACGGCCCGAGCATCCCAAACGTGTGCCCACCATTGCCTCACGTTTGGGATCGTCCCTTTTAGGCACACTGATGGAGCGTATTTATACGATCCATCATTGTCCTATTTCCATTTATTTTTATATGTTTTGTTTGTGAAATATTACCTTTTCGTAATGTTTTGCATTTCAGGCATATTATGACTGCAAGAGAGCTTTTATACGCTAATGGAGCATTTTAGGCGAATTCGGATCAAGAAGATGAAGAAAGGAGCTGGATGACATCATGCTGACGTCAGCCATGGACGCTGAAGAGATTAATTCCGCGGACGCTGAAGCAATTAATTAAATCATTAAGGGTCCGCGGAAATATTCATTAAGGGTCCGCGGATCCGTCTGGCCCGGCCCAAATTCTGAAATTCAGCATCTTTTATATTAGGGTTTCACACCTAATACTAGGGAGGAGGAGAACGGCGGATGGCAGAGGCTGGACGGCCACCAGCATAGTTTTCTTCTTCGAACTCAATTTTACATTCATGTTTTGTAGTAGTGGCTAATTCCCAGTTTAGGGAATTGAGTTGCAACTTTGTATGAGTCCATTGAATAGCATGTTTTATTCTAGTGAATTCTGTTCTTGTTATGTATTGCATGCTTTGTTATTTGCTTGACTCAGCCTAGCGGTGAAATTAGGTTTGTATCAATTGCATGATATTTAATTAGATTGTCATAGTAGTAAAGCCTAGCGGTAGAGCTATTGTGGTAGTTTAATTAGGTAATTGTTACATCTTCTTGAGACTCTAGCGGGTAATAGAAGGTAGAACTAGAATTAGGTAACAACCCTAGCGGGACTATCTAATTAGAACAATTATAATTTACTAGATTGATGCATGTCTGGTCTATGATTACAAGTTGTAACGAGATTCCCTGAACTGTGTTTTCTCAACTTATTAGTAAACCTTTAGTTTTTTAGTTTACAAAACCAATCCCAAAAAACCCCCTGATAGGAGTAGGAGTAGTTGTAGTATAACTCTTAGACTAGATTACTTTCCCTTGGGTTCGACCCTACTTACTGCTATACTAGCTTTTAGTAGGAATATAAATTTAAGATTTGCAGTGCACAACGACGCGCTGTAATTTTGGCGCGTTGCCGGGGGAAAGCAACTTTAGTTTAAGAGTTTTAGTTAAATTTGTTTTTTCAGTTTTTTATCTAAAAAAAAAAAAAATTTGACATTTCTCATGGATTATGCAGATGATTATCAAAGAGATCTATACTTGCCGCGTGATCCAAATCCACCAAGTTACGTGCCTCAACAACAGCAGTATCATTATCCCACCCTACCAGCAGTACCCAGCTTATCAGGCACAACAATATCCACAACAGCAGCAGTTTCAAGGAGACACAACTCAGATGGTCAATGAGATTAGAGAGCTGAAAAGAGATTTGCGGCAGTTGCGGCCAAACCATGTGATTTTGTGGTGTTCTTAGTCACGAAACAGATGAGTGTCCCACACTTTATGATGATCAGCTATTTGATACGTACGCAATGAGAGCGATACCAGGATTACAATGATTGGGGAACCATCACCTCCACCATATTCAGCCACCATTCCAGCACATGATTTATATCCGGCCAACAATGAGGATTCCAATAGTTCAATAATGGAGATGCTTCAGGAGCTACTGAAGGAGCAGAATGAGATGTGGAATGAGCAGAAGAAGTTTAGGAAAGAGCTAGCAGAGACAAGAAAAGACTTGCAGATGTTTCTTGTGCCGTATTGAGCTACAAAATGAGAAAGAAAAGCTACGTTCACAAATGATTTTGGATTCCAGGAGTAGGTGCCAATGTTGTGATTTCAGAAGTGAAGAGGAGTTGGAAAGAAGGTTGCCAAAAAGGCAAAATTCGGATAGGAAACTCAGCGCCTACCGGGACGCTACATGGATTTTACCCGCGGACGTCCCTGAAACTCCTGTAAATCCCAAAGGGTCCGCCGGAGTATAGTGCTTAGGACCCGCGGTTAGTGCTGGACAAAATGCCGAAATTCAATTTTATGACCCCTTTCTTCCAACCTCTTTTGCAGATACAAAAGACAACAGAAGGGTGTCAATAAAGGAAGGAAATCCAGAGCCATTAGAATCACATGTGGAACGCTGAAGGATAAACACCGGATCATAGAGGTAAATATGATTTAAATTTTTATATCACTGACCGGTGTGGTGTAGGTGACACCTGGGATATAAAGGCAAAACCACCAGACCTACGAGTAGCAATGCATAGACAACAAAATGGTTTGGGAAGATGTAGGCCGGTGCCTACTAGAAAGTTTTGATCTCACACATCCATGGCACCGAATATTTGAGATCGCTAGGGGAGTTCCTTTTCCCCTATCTCATCTTTTATCGTTTTTTATTAGTGTCTGTGTACCCTTTTCATTCTTGTTGTATGTTGTGCCGTGAGGACACGGCATATTTCAAGTGTGGGGGAAGGAAGTTGAGTCAGTTTAGAGTCTAAAGTTTGTTTTTATGTTATTGTATGAGTCGAAGAGGAGAATTATCATTGTATGCTGTGATGAAGTGCTGATTTATATGAATGATGTTCTATCCTATGAGTTCCTGATATGTCTGCATGCATGAAATCTGATATTTTGTGATACTTGTGCTTGATGATTTGAATGCTTTTGTGTTGAGATATCTGGTGATGTAGAGTTGATAGAAAATGTCCTAGAGAGATTTGACATTCATTCTGATATTTGCATGAATAATTGTGCTATATGTTGAGTTGATATTGTGGCATTCCGAATTGTGAATAGATTATCTAATCTCTTGTCTGAGTAACCGGGAAAAGAGATGAGCGACCCTCATCTTGACTCGCGTAAAAAGGACAAGAAGAGAAGTAAAATCTATATGTGGATAGTTTACTGGCAACGATGTTTTTTGTTTTATATTGGTTACTGACTAGTGCCGGGGGTTAGGAAGAAAACCAAGACACTTCCCACTTGAGCACTTGCTTTAACCAATGGCACAAGCCAAAATAAGGCAAGCCAATAAAAAAATAAAAAAATAAAAAAATCAGAAAATTCAGCAAAAAGAAAGAAAAAATGGATAAAAGTTTGTTGTTGTCAATGAATTTATCTGATAGTGTGTTTGGGATGCCGTAGTAAAAACTCGACTGTTAGCGTGATTAGGATTGTGAATTGAAGAATGAAGTTAGGAATCTGAAAAGGACTATCTCTACATTATTCATTGATATCTTGACTCGAGTATTCTATATTGTTGAGTGCAGATTGAGCATTATTGATGATGATTGTATGAAGATGTTGACGAGACGATTAGATAGGATATCACGAGCTGGATCATCATGTAGTTACAGTATACCTTGATTGATTCGGATCTGCAGTCTAGACTTTTACTTGTTCGAGACGAACAAGGATAAGTGTGGGGGAGTTTGATGGAGCGTATTTATACGATCCATCATTGTCCTATTTCCATTTATTTTTATATGTTTTGTTTGTGAAATATTACCTTTTCGTAATGTTTTGCATTTCAGGCATATTATGACTGCAAGAGAGCTTTTATACGCTAATGGAGCATTTTAGGCGAATTCGGATCAAGAAGATGAAGAAAGGAGCTGGATGACATCATGCTGACGTCAGCCATGGACGCTGAAGAGATTAATTCCGCGGACGATGAAGCAATTAATTAAATCCTTAAGGGTCCGCGGGAAATATTCATTAAGGGTCCGCGGATCCGTCTGGCCCGGCCCAAATTCTGAAATTCAGCATCTTTTATATTAGGGTTTCACACCTAATACTAGGGAGGAGGAGAACGGCGGATGGCAGAGGCTGGACGGCCACCAGCATAGTTTTCTTCTTCGAACTCAATTTTACATTCATGTTTTGTAGTAGTGGCTAATTCCCAGTTTAGGGAATTGAGTTGCAACTTTGTATGAGTCCATGAATAGCATGTTTTATTCTAGTGAATTCTGTTCTTGTTATGTATTGCATGCTTTGTTATTTGCTTGACTCAGCCTAGCGGTGAAATTAGGTTTGTATCAATTGCATGATATTTAATTAGATTGTCATAGTAGTAAAGCCTAGCGGTAGAGCTATTGTGGTAGTTTAATTAGGTAATTGTTACATCTTCTTGAGACTCTAGCGGGTAATAGAAGGTAGAACTAGAATTAGGTAACAACCCTAGCGGGACTATCTAATTAGAACAATTATAATTTACTAGATTGATGCATGTCTGGTCTATGATTACAAGTTGTAACGAGATTCCCTGAACTGTGTTTTCTCACTTATTAGTAAACCTTTAGTTTTTTAGTTTACAAACCAATCCCAAAAAACCCCCTGA
>QZGG01001966.1:15000-32500 GCA_006409495.1 Sedum album | reverse complement strand
CTTGTTAAGCTAGGTGCTGCGTTTGCTGTGAAAACGAAGTTGGAAACGCGGGGTTTTCAAAACGGGTGGGGTTCGCCAAAGCCATCTCGGCTTAGGTGCTGCGTTTAGCTTGAAAACGAGGATGGTATGGGTGGGCTTAGCTTGAAAACGATGGGTTTTCAAAACGGGTGGGGTTCGCTAAAGTCATCTCGCCTTGTTAAGCTAGGTAATGGGTTTAGCTTGAAAACGAAGTTAGAAACGAGGGGTTTTCAAAACGGGTGGGGTTCGCCTAAGCCATCTCGGTTGGTTTTAGCTTGAAAACTATGCGGTGGCGCTTTGGTAATAGCGTCTTGCCAAGCTAAGTGATCTCTAATCAATTACCAAAAGGATGGTTGTTTGTGTATCGACCTCAAAATGAAGCGCGGTACACTTCCTATGACAAATGCACTCACGCTTTGGTGTTGAGTAGTTTTCCACAATTCGTTTAAGACTATTTCCACTATTCAAATAGTTCGAGGGATGAAAACCTTCGAAACCATTGGGGGATACTCTTTTGAACCACATTAGAGCAACCCGGTCGAGGCGGATTTTCTGAAAAATGGATTTCGTGCGGGTTTGTGCGGGTTCGGCATCGAAAGTGTTAGGAGGCCTAGGATTTCTTCGGTAAAAACGCAAAAGGTCCGAATTTTCGACACATTTCCCCGAACCATCTTTTGGGGAAACCATTCTAATATAAATTGGGGCATTCTGGTCGAGACACATTTTCAGAATTAGAAGTTTCGTGCGGGGTTGTGCGGGAAAGGCCGGGAAGGGCCTGCGCGTACCGGGCAGTTTCGGCCGATTTGAAAAAAAGCCCGCACTTTTGACAACTTTCCCCGAGCTATCTTTTGGGAAATAACATTAATAACATATTGGGGCATTATGGTCGAGACACATTTTCGGAATTAAAAGTTTCGTGCGGGGTTGTGCGGGAAAGGCCGGGAAGGGCCTGCGCGTACCGGGCAGTTTCGGCCGATTTGAAAAAAACCCGCACTTTTGACAACTTTCCCGAGCTATCTTTTGGGAAATAACATTAATAACATATTGGGGCATTATGGTCGAGACACATTTTCGGAATTAAAAGTTTCGTGCGGGGTTGTGCGGGAAAGGCCGGGAAGGGCCTGCGCGTACCGGGCAGTTTCGGCCGATTTGAAAAAAACCCCGCACTTTTGACAACTTTCCCGAGCTATCTTTTGGGAAATAACATTAATAACATATTGGGGCATTATGGTCGAGACACATTTTCGGAATTAAAAGTTTCGTGCGGGGTTGTGCGGGAAAGGCGGGAAGGGCCTGCGCGTACCGGGCAGTTTCGGCCGATTTGAAAAAAACCCCGCACTTTTGACAACTTTCCCGAGCTATCTTTTGGGAAATAACATTAATAACATATTGGGGCATTATGGTCGAGACACATTTTCGGAATTAAAAGTTTCGTGCGGGGTTGTGCGGGAAAGGCCGGGAAGGGCCTGCGCGTACCGGGCAGTTTCGGCCGATTTGAAAAAAACCCCGCACTTTTGACAACTTTCCCGAGCTATCTTTTGGGAAATAACATTAATAACATATTGGGGCATTATGGTCGAGACACATTTTCGGAATTAAAAGTTTCGTGCGGGGTTGTGCGGGAAAGGCCGGGAAGGGCCTGCGCGTACCGGGCAGTTTCGGCCGATTTGAAAAAAACCCCGCACTTTTGACAACTTTCCCCGAGCTATCTTTTGGGAAATAACATTAATAACATATTGGGGCATTATGGTCGAGACACATTTTCGGAATTAAAAGTTTCGTGCGGGGTTGTGCGGGAAAGGCCGGGAAGGGCCTGCGCGTACCGGGCAGTTTCGGCCGATTTGAAAAAAACCCCGCACTTTTGACAACTTTCCCCGAGCTATCTTTTGGGAAATAACATTAATAACATATTGGGGCATTATGGTCGAGACACATTTTCGGAATTAAAAGTTTCGTGCGGGGTTGTGCGGAAAGGCCGGGAAGGGCCTGCGCGTACCGGGCAGTTTCGGCCGATTTGAAAAAAACCCCGCACTTTTGACAACTTTCCCGAGCTATCTTTTGGGAAATAACATTAATAACATATTGGGGCATTATGGTCGAGACACATTTTCGGAATTAAAAGTTTCGTGCGGGGTTGTGCGGAAAGGCCGGGAAGGGCCTGCGCGTACCGGGCAGTTTCGGCCGATTTGAAAAAAACCCCGCACTTTTGACAACTTTCCCCGAGCTATCTTTTGGGAAATAACATTAATAACATATTGGGGCATTATGGTCGAGACACATTTTCGGAATTAAAAGTTTCGTGCGGGGTTGTGCGGACAGCGGCCTAGGATATCGGCAAAAATCACGCCTTCGAAAAAAACCTCGAATTTTCTTAACATTTTTTCGAGCCATCTTTTGCACACGATCAGAACACATCATGAGAGAGATGTTGGAGCAAGTTTGGCACGAAAACATTTTTTGGGGTATTTTTCACCGATTTAACGGTCTTTTCACGTAATAAATTCGGAAAAAATACCAAACCAACTCCAAATCGAAATCGGCCGCCACATTCTGAAACTAGACATCAAAACAAAACCAACCGTGTGTAGAACGTTCAAATCGGACAACCACAACCCCAAAAAAGTTGAGTATGTAAGCACAAGCAATGGCATGTTTCCTCCTGCCAGGCCCAGAAAGGCTCAAAATGCTCTTTAGGGGGTGCTGATGTTATGGATCGATTTCTCAAATCCACAAAAGTCAGCAGCGGAAGAAGGGATTGAAGGGATTGCACGCTCAGATCTGAATTCTGGGCGGGCAGATTGTGTGTTGGCGGAAGAAATGGTGGTTTTGGTGTTGTTTGTGGGCGGATTTGGGCGTATGAGATATGGATGTGTAGAGGAAAGGATGGAGATGCGTTTTATAAGTATTTGAAAGAACAAATACCCAAAAATCAGTGTGTTTTATTAAGAAACAAAACAGACCGCAAAAGGGGTGTTACAATGATAATAGATCGCTAGATCTTGTAACCCAATCTAGAGATCTTTTCTAAACTAAAGGAGATGACCAAAAAGAGCAGTAGGATAGCTATTGAGCCTCACAATATAATCTGGATAATTGGTGATTTGAAAGTGAGGAATGAGCTGGGTTTTATAGCCTTCTTCCTCCTCCCCTCTTAAATGCTCGGTTTGACTCAATTTGAAATTTGAAGCTCCGGTGCATCCCCCCTTGTCTCTAGCCGTTGGCTAGGGTTTCCCAGCCATGGAAGGTGGCTGCTGGGCTTGGTCTTCGTGGCCCATGGTGGTGGAGGTGGTGGTCCATGGCCCGGTTGGTGGTGGAAGCTTTGACTTCATTAATTGAACCTCCACTTCGTGTCCGGATGAAGCTTCATTCAATGATGCTGAGCTTGCTGTCCTAAGCTCCTTGAGTGGCCTTGAATGATGTTGTGTTGAAGTCCTTGTTCCATCAAGGTCAGCCACGAAGTCGGTTTCGGGTGCCATTGTTGTCCGCGCGCCAGACCCCTGCGCCAATGGTACTCGCGCGCAAGTGTTGCCGTGGCCCTTTGAAGTCTCGCGCGTGGTTTCTTCGGGCCTAAGGTCAGCTAAGTGAGCCTCGGCTAAGGCCTCGGGTGTGAGTCTCGGGCTTCCAAGTGCGCTGCCCGGGTTGGTGCGAAGGTCCTCGTGCGAAGTCGTAACAGCTGATGATGAGACCTCGGACAAGGCCTTCATCATATCCTTCGTCAAATCCTTCATCCGTGCCTCTGCCCAGATTGATAGTCCAAGGTCAGGCCCTGCGTACAAGTCTGAAGTCAGCAGCAAGGCCTTGGGAGATACCGAGCAAGCCTTGCTGCCCAACATCAAAGTTCAGCAGCAATGCAAAGCCATCCGATGCCCTTCTTGCCTTGGATCAGCTCAGGCCTAGTACTAGAAAGGATGCCCAGCAGCTTGGCCAGCTCAAGGCAGCTCAAGCAAGCTCTAGTCAGCTCACCCGAGCTCAAGGAAGCTCTAGGCAGCTCAGCTCAGTTCAGGTCAGCTCCGACCAGCTAGGCTCAGCTCAGGACACTTCATGATAGCTTAGGGGAGCTCGTGGCACTCATGGCAGCAGCTAGGTGAGCTGGACAGCAGCTCACAACAACAGGCAGCAGCAGGCAGCAACATTGACAGCAGGCAGCACATAAAGACTTTGGTTATCGGAGTATCATCAAGCCCATGGTTCCCAACCTTGGTCTAGCACATATCATGAGGATCAAAGTCAGATTATCATCATCCCTATGCTCTCAACCTACTGCAGAATATAACCTAAGGTAAAGAGATAAGGATGAGAAGAAGATAAGGATGGGAAGATAAAGACAACTTTTGGTAAATTCAAACTTGCACCTGCCTCCTGTTTTCCCTACAAAACCAGATTGTTATCTTCATTTGTAGACATGCTTAGCATCACAAAACTCAGGGGAATTGCCCTGGTTTGTTGGCCATAGTTGGCCTTTGTATTGGAGTACCGCCCTCATCTTTGGCGGCTGATTGTATGGTGTACTGCCCACCTGTTTTGGCAGCGTTTATGTATGCTGTACTGCCCAGACTTTGGCAGCCTGAATAAATGGTGACCTGCCCACATCTTTGGCAGAGTTTATGTTAGAATCTTGTGTGTTTTGCATCAGAGTCGAAGTACCCAGAGGTTGGAGAAGATTGGTGCAAATCTGGGCATAGTTTGCCCTTGTTTCCTGCAGCATAGTTGCTGCATTTTATCAGAAGGGTTCGAGTTCCATTAGTTGCGGACGAATTCCTTCACTATCAGGGAAGAATTCCCATCAAACGCGCGCTGCCCGCGCATAGGCAGCCAACCAAACACGCTTCCGCAGTTCAGAGGGAACTAGGTTCCTATCAGGTGGTATGCAGAGCATGTACGATCCTAAGGGAAAGAGTACTATCCAGAATTCAGTGGGAACAAGCAGCGTATGGGCGTTGCGTTGTTGTTCATCAGGGGACATCCAATTCCAAGGTACGATAAGATGCTTAATGACATTGAAGGCACCATTAAGAGAAGAGGATTAGCAGTGTATGGGCGCTGCGTTTCTGATTTGGACAGCGAACAAGTCCCTGAAGAGAATGGATTAATGGCAGCAGGATGGTGATAAGATGGTATGGGACATCGAAACCAGTTCCAATGCTGCAACCAACGAGGAGAATTGACAGTGTATGGGCGCTGCGTTTTGTGAAGTTGGAGTATTCAGCAAGTCCTTAACAAGAGAGTTTCAGGCAGCAATCAGTGGAGAAGGCGATATGATGGTATGGGACATCGAAGCCAACTTCAAAACGCTGCCACCACCACAAGAAACATCAGCGTATGGGCGCTGAGTTTTACAGAATACGAAGTGTACAACAAGTCCTTGGATAGATGATTCGAGGCAACATTCAGCAAGTCCCTGTCACGAAGAAATGACAACAAGCTTGCTGGACAGACCGTGACTCAACCAGGATAAAACCGAGTTGAAGTCAACAACATGAAGGAGTGATTGGTTAGGTATCATTCATTTCATTTATTTTCATTTTATGACTGACTTGGTGAAAATTCAGTGGAGTAGGGATTTAAACTCAGAAGAGCAGACACTCATCCACGAAGAAACCAATCAGCAAACGATGCAACAATTTTCAAAGGAAGGTAGCAGACAAGTGTAATCAGATTATGACCTTGAGGACAAGGTCGTTCTTTAGGGGGCCGGACATGATGAGACCTCGGACAAGGCCTTCATCATATCCTTCGTCAAATCCTTCATCCGTGCCTCTGCCCAGATTGATAGTCCAAGGTCAGGCCCTGCGTACAAGTCTGAAGTCAGCAGCAAGGCCTTGGGAGATACCGAGCAAGCCTTGCTGCCCAACATCAAAGTTCAGCAGCAATGCAAAGCCATCCGATGCCCTTCTTGCCTTGGATCAGCTCAGGCCTAGTACTAGAAAGGATGCCCAGCAGCTTGGCCAGCTCAAGGCAGCTCAAGCAAGCTCTAGTCAGCTCACCCGAGTCAAGGAAGCTCTAGGCAGCTCAGCTCAGTTCAGGTCAGCTCCGACCAGCTAGGCTCAGCTCAGGACACTTCATGATAGCTTAGGGGAGCTCGTGGCACTCATGGCAGCAGCTAGGTGAGCTGGACAGCAGCTCACAACAACAGGCAGCAGCAGCAGCAACATTGACAGCAGGCAGCACATAAAGACTTTGGTTATCGGAGTATCATCAAAGCCCATGGTTCCCAACCTTGGTCTAGCACATATCATGAGGATCAAAGTCAAATTATCATCATCCCTATGCTCTCAACCTACTGCAGAATATAACCTAAGGTAAAGAGATAAGGATGAGAAGAAGATAAGGATGGGAAGATAAAGACAACTTTTGGTAAATTCAAACTTGCACCTGCCTCCTGTTTTCCCTACAAAACCAGATTGTTATCTTCATTTGTAGACATGCTTAGCATCACAAAACTCAGGGGAATTGCCCTGGTTTGTTGGCCATAGTTGGCCTTTGTATTGGAGTACCGCCCTCATCTTTGGCGGCTGATTGTATGGTGTACTGCCCACCTGTTTTGGCAGCGTTTATGTATGCTGTACTGCCCAGACTTTGGCAGCCTGAATAAATGGTGACCTGCCCACATCTTTGGCAGAGTTTATGTTAGAATCTTGTGTGTTTTGCATCAGAGTCGAAGTACCCAGAGGTTGGAGAAGATTGGTGCAAATCTGGGCATAGTTTGCCCTTGTTTCCTGCAGCATAGTTGCTGCATTTTATCAGAAGGGTTTGAGTTCCATTAGTTGCGGACGAATTCCTTCACTATCAGGGAAGAATTCCCATCAAAGCGCGCTGCCGCGCATAGGCAGCCAACCAAACACGCTTCCGCAGTTCAGAGGGAACTAGGTTCCTATCAGCTGATGATAGGAGGGTTGTGTGATGGCTTTGCGGAAGCGTGTGATTATGCGGATGAGCTCGAACTCAGGTTGGCTTGAAAAGAGCAAAAACTCAGATTGTATGGAAAAGACCGAGAAAACTGCAGATTTCGGTAAAATCTGAGTAAATCTGATCTGGTCCTTCGGGTATTGATAGAGGGAGTTTATGATACTAAAAAGATAGCTAAGGATTGTTGTGATATGACCCTAAGGCCTGGGTAGAAGAAACAAAACAAGAAAAGGCAGATTCTAAAGGAAAAGACTACTTTTATTGATAACGGGTAAAATACTACAACTAAGATAAGGGGCAGATTGCCCAAGCTACTGAGCTACGATACTTTGCTAAGTTAACATTATAAGAGATGTATTATATCATATTTTGGGTTCTTAGAATGAGGCAGGTCGTGCTTCTTATATAGGGGCTTGGAGGATCTTCGCATTTAATGCTCCGGATTTGCTCTTTACTCTCGGTCAATAGAGCTGTTGGAGTGTCTTGACTGCAGGGCTGACTAGCTGTTGTACTCTCCTTGAATGCCTGGTCAATATAGCTGTTAGGGAGCCTTAATGTGCAGAGGACCAGGTGCTTTGATGGCAGGGGCAGCGGCTTCATTGAATTAACCGAGTTAGAAGTGCACTTCATTGAAGAACATGGCTGGGTCTTCTTTGAATGCACTGGCACTCTTGAGCATGCTGCTGGGTAACTCAGGGACACTTGCTGAGCTCTTAGGAAAGTCACGCATTGGTCTTTCAAGGTCTCCATAGAATTCCCCGAGCAAGTGTATATATGCACCCGAGCTGAATTTTGGCTAAGTACCGGGCTGACCTCCGCTGCTGAGCCTTCATAGGCGCTGAGTTGGCTCTTCCGGGCCTTCAAGATGACCAGGCCAGGTGGCCCTAATACCGGGTACGCATCAGCTGATGATAGGAACCTGTTCACCAAAGACGGGCAGCAGACCTTGCTGGCACGCTGGGATGCCCAGGGCTGATGTTTGCCCTCTTGATACGCCTCAAACCCTCCCTGAAAGTCAGATTGTTGAGGCCTAGACAAGCGCTTGCAAGGAACTCCGAAAGTTTGCAGCGTTGTCCCATGGGTTTCGGTCCCTATTCTGATGTTTGTTGATGGCGGAAGCGTTGTGTTTACAGAACTGAATGTTCTGATGGAATTCACTCATGTTGCAGGGTGTATGAACCCCTGCAAATGGCAGCGGCTTTGCTGCCATGTTACCAAGGCTATTCTGCCCGGAAACAAAGGAAGAACGCCCCATTAAAAGGGCTGGAACTTCTGGATAAAAAGGCAGCACTTGCTGCAGAAAACTCTAAGACAAATCTGTGTTTTATTGATGTTGAAAGTTGGTTACAAATGAAGGGGAATGCTGCTTATATAGGCAGCAGGTGTCCCTTATCCAAAAGGAGGATAAGCATCCAAAAGGATAAGGCTTATCTCCTTTTGCACCCCTTATGAAAAACTGCCATATAGACTATAGTACATGGGCAGATTTTCAGACTATACAACATACTTATATGTGACAACATAATGATAAACAAATTATACAAACAAAGTCCTAAGATACTAAGACTATGGCCTGCATGATAACCTTCATAAGCCAAGGTCTTCATGTGGTATTTGCTGCCCATGATCAGCAGGTGGTGTAGCTCTTCTTTGGGCAGCTTGCAGCTTGAGCTAGTGTCATCTACCATGAGTCCATTTGAGCTCGGTTGAGCTGCCATCAGTGGGCCAGCTGCCATGAACTTTCGTGAGCTGAATTGAGCTATCTTGAGCTCGGTTGGACTGCCTTGAGTTTACATGAGGTGAGGTGAGCTGGTGTGAGCTGTCCTTAGCTTGAGTAAGCTGCCTTTTATGTTGAGTGAGCTTGTGTGAGCTGGCCTTTAGTTGCTTTGAGCTGGCGTGAGCTAGAACGCAGCCTTGGTGTGCTGGGTTAAGGCCTTTGAGAGTGGCTGCCCTTCGGCCAACCTGAAGGCCATGATGCGGGATCGCATCAGCTGATGATGCGTACCCGGTATTAGTTTCAGCAGCAACCTTGGAGCAATCAGTGGGAAGAGAGGGTATATCCACAAAGGAATACTTGGACAAATGAGTACCAGCAAACACCCACTGAAGGATACGGGAATACTCACTGGAGACAACCCGAAAGATTTGAGGAGGAGCATTGGGGAAGAGTGCACCAAACTGATGAAAGGAGAACCACTTCTCAAAGAATCAGATGGTGTAATCGATATGAAAGCACAAGGCAGCAGCCACCTGTGCAAGGAGTTTACTATGAGACGCAGCAAAGGAATGAGTGGAGTCAGAAGTGGAACATGGAGGATAGATACCGAAGGCAAAAGGAAGGAAACAAATCTGAATACAAGGAGGTATACACTAGTACTACCAACTTTGTTCCCTTTGTTTCTAATGAGCTTTTGGTGAAAGATTCAGCAGAGATGTGCCACGCATCAAGGCTGAGTTGTAAGAGAGATGTCCAGGGAGTGCAAAAGACCGAGCTCAGCAAGGTCGAAGCAACCCACTGCAATGGACAGATTTACCCGAGTTCTAACAACTCGGCAGATTCATCACTTTGTAATCTGTCGATGCGTTTGGACCAAGACGAGGAGAGGCTGAGCACTGAAGAGGACCTTGAAGAGGACCCAGCAGAGCCGCTGATGACCCACGCAAAGGAGGAGCAGCCCATAACTGGAGACGAAGTTGCAGTGCACACCGCAAGACCCGTTTCCACCGTTCAATCGGTTGTTTCTCATGTTGGCAATGGATCGGTCATTTCTGATCCAAGGATACTCAGAACCTGGGCAGCAAGAGTTGTCAAGAAGGACTTGGAGAGTGTCCCGAAAGCCAAAGGATGCGCGACCCAAGCGCGCAAGCAAAGTGACGCGATCTGCCCGCGCGATCACTATGTGCGACCCTCTTCAAAGGTGCGCAACTATGGAGACCTTTTGATCCAGGGAAGAAGCCGATTAAGCCCAACCCTAGACATCACAAGAAGGCCCGTTCAACACTGAATAATGCAGCACCAACTCAGGAAGGGAGATCATGGGCAAACAAGAGAGCAAAATTCAGAACAACACCGAAACTGTGTAAGGAAAAATCTGTTAACAATCTGAATTTTCCTTTCACTAACCATTTGCCTGCCAAGATACTTGGTACTGCTGTGATGATCTCAGTTCTAAGAAGGATGGGAGATCTCTTACATAGACGAAGGATGAAAGTCAGCATAGGACTCATACATTACCCGATCATCCGGTTCAAGCCAATGATGTACTTCGGACAAACTTTGCAGCAAGTTGCTGTCCCTTATGATCGAGGAAAGTCAGTAACAGAATGGGAACCTTATGATCAGAGTAGCGCAGTGGAAGTATTTCCGAAGCATCCTCTGCGCGCCACCAAGAGGAAGTCACGCAAGCTGCCCATACCGACGCAACTTCAAAAGGGCAGCAGGTTCGTGATCAAGAAGGCTACCTATGAAGACTTCCAAGGTTCACCTGAGGCCACTGACCTAAGGCCTCACCTCAGACCCACAGAGGCAGCAACTCGCGTGTATGATCGAGGCGCGCCAGTCCATTCTGAGGCAGCGCGCTGTCACGGACTTAGATGTTGACTACTAAGTCGTGCGGCGCTTAGCTAGAACTTCTTCCCAAACTAGCTAAGAAAGCCTTTCCCCGAAGGTCGCTTGATGCGCTAAGGCAACAAGAGAACTTAGAACCCTTAGAAGATTTGAGAGCTAGAGAGTTTGTGTGAATGTTTGATTGTATTTCTGAGGTGGTTTGGAGCAAATGACTCCTCCCCTATTTATACACTTACACCTCCTTAATGGACGGTTGGGATCGTTTCGATCCAACGGCTACAATTACAAACTCTAGATTATTCTAAGGAATATTCCTGGCATATTCTAAGATATTTACAAGTGAAGACTCTTCTCCAAGCTTCCAGGACCTTCCATGATCTTCCTTGAGGTTCTACACTCTTCCGGAGCTTGGGTTGGGCCTTCTCCCTCTTTTGGGCTAGTCTACACGGCCTAGCCTTTGGGCTAAGTGATGGGCTAAGTCAGTTAGTCCAATTCCTTTGTCATGGCCTGACTTAACCCCAATTTCCAAGTCCAAAACAAACGGGCCGTGACATCCTCCCCCACCTAATCCGTCGACGTCCTCGTCGAGGCGTCCTCAAACTCTCGGATCTTGTCTTTGAATTGCCAAAGGGACTCGACGGGTTCCCAACTCGCCTCACTTTCTGGAAGTCCTCTCCAAAAGACTAAATACTGGGTACTCGGAGGATAACCTTGACGCCTTTGAATCCTCTTCGACTCGATATGGTCTACCTCCTTGTCGTATGAAGTGAGGATGGATGGGGGTGCTCTGGATGATTCTCCTCTTGATGGATCGTCCTCGTCTTCATTATATGGCTTTAGACAACTGACGTGAAAGACGGGGTGGATCTTCTTCAAAGTTGGTGGCAACTCTACCCGATAAGATGCTCTTCCGACCTTTTGTGTGATTGGGTAGGGACCTTCGAACCGCCTCATGAGACCCTTGTGGAGCATACCTCGCCTCCTTCGCTGATCGAGGTTGAGTTTGATGAATACTTGGTCTCCCACACGAAACTCCACATGTCTTCTTTTTTATCCGCCCACTTCTTCATTTTCTTTGACGCCTTGTCCAAGTAAGACCTCGCAATGTCGGCTTGTTCATGCCATGACTTAGCCTCCTTAAAAGCTGCTGGACTCCGCCCCGTATACTTAGACACCAAACTTTGAGGAGTGAGCGGTTGTTGGCCGGTGGCAAGCTCAAATGGACTCTTGTTCGTCGACTCGCTCCTTTGCAAGTTATATGAGAACTGGGCCACGTCCAAAAGCTTTGCCCAATCCTTCTGATTGGCACTCACAAAATGCCGTAAGTATAGCTCTAGTAGAGCATTGACCCTCTCCGTTTGTCCGTCGGTTTGTGGATGGAAGCTCGTCGAGAAGTGCAACTCTGACCCCATAAGCTTGAAGAGCTCCGTCCAAAACTTCCCCGTGAAGCGAGGGTCACGGTCACTCACAATGTTCCGAGGCAACCCCCACAACTTCACTACATTCTTAAAGAACAAATGGGCTGCCTCGTCGGCTGTGCAATCCCGAGGGGTTGGTATGAACGTCCCATACTTAGAAAATCTGTCGACCACCACCATAATGCTCCCGAATCCCTCCGATTTCGGCAAGGCACTAATGAAATCCATGCTCACACTCTCCCATGGTCGACTTGGTATTGGCAATGGCTCCAATAGTCCACCGGGTAGCTGATTCTCCAACTTGTCTTGTTGGCACACTAGGCAAGTCTTCACATAAAGCTCGATCTCGTCCCTCATGTTCGGCCAATAATATTGCGATTCAATCAAGGCCCTAGTCCTCCTTTGACCAGGATGGCCTGCCCACTTCGTGTCGTGACACTCTCGAATAATGTTCCGCCTAAGTCCTTCACACTTCGGCACATATATTCTCCGACCCTTTGTATAAAGTAAGCCATCTTCTACCCAAAAGCGCTTAGTCTTTCCTTCTTTGGCCATCTCCACCAACATCTTTGTGACGGGATCGCGCACAAGTCCCTCTCGGATGGTCTCTAACATTCCCCCTTGGACTTGAGATATCGCCGCAAGTTCCGCCTTGCGACTTAGTGCATCTGCGACAACATTCACTTTGCCCGGCTTATACTCGAACACCATATCGAACTCCGCTAAGAAGTCTTGCCACCTTGCTTGCTTTGGACTTAACTTCTTTTGGGTGTTAAAGTAACTCGTCGCCACATTGTCCGTCTTTACCACGAACTTTGAGCCCAGTAAGTAGTGTCTCCAAACTCGCAAGCAATGAACTATAGCCGTCATCTCCTTCTCTTGTACGGTGTAGCGGCGTTCAGTTTCGTTCAGCTTTCGACTCTCAAAGGCTATTGGATGACCTTCTTGTACGAGTACTCCCCCAATGGCGAAGTCGGATGCGTCTGTGTGGACCTCATAAGGCTTAGTGCAGTCCGGTAAGGCCAACACCGGTTCCCTCATGATGGCATCCTTTAATCCTTGGAATGCCTCTTCGCACTTTGCCGTCCACTCCCAAGCCTTACCCTTTTTCAACAAATCTGTCAAGGGTGCGGCAATGGCTGAATATCCTTGGATGAATCTCCGATAATAGTTCACCAACCCAAGGAATGACCGCAACTCGGTAACCTTCTTCGGTGGCTCCCATTCCTCGATGGACTTCACCTTCGCCTTGTCCATCATAAGTTGCCCTCCTTTAATGACATGCCCCAAGAATTGTACATCTTGCCTTGCAAACGAACACTTCTCCTTCTTGACGTACAACTCATTCTCTCGGAGTACTTGGAATACGGTCCTTAGATGCTCAATGTGTTCCTCCAACGTGCTACTGTAGATGACTATGTCGTCTAAGTACACCACCACAAACCGATCCAAATATGGATGGAAGATCTTATTCATCAACGTGCAAAATGTGGCTGGGGCGTTCGTCAATCCGAATGGCATGACTAGGAACTCGTAGGCTCCATATCGGGTCACGCAAGCGGTCTTCGGCTCATCTCCTTCGGCAATCCTTACTTGGTAGTACCCCGACCGAAGATCCAGTTTAGAGAAGTAGCTTGCGTGTCCTAGCTGATCAAACAAGTCAGCGATAAGAGGGATAGGATACTTATTTTTAATGGTTACCTTGTTTAGTGCCCGGTAGTCGATACAAAGTCGCAGCGACCCATCGTGTTTCTT
The DNA here is from genome assembly GCA_006409495.1 of Sedum album. NCBI lineage: Eukaryota > Viridiplantae > Streptophyta > Magnoliopsida > Saxifragales > Crassulaceae > Sedum > Sedum album. The sequence continues at coordinate 18,835 of QZGG01001966.1, read as the reverse complement.
CTGGAACAACACCGGCGCACCGTAAGGGGCCTTTCGATGGTTGGATGTATCCCGCATCCAACAACTCCTTGAGTTGTCTCCGCAACTCTTCCAACTCCGGCGGAGACATTCGGTAGGGCGCCTTTGCTGGTGGTTGAGCTCCCGGCTCTAACTCGATGCGATGGTCAACTTCCCTCCTTGGTGGCAACTTTTTCGGTAACTCGGGCGGCATCACGTCCTTGAATTCCCCCAAAACCTTCTCGATCTCTAATGGTATTTCCTCGGCTCCTTGGTTGGGTTCTTCGTCCACCTTGATGGATGCTAGCCACGTTTCTTGTCCCCCCTTAAGGCCGTGCTCCACTTGCATCGCCGAGAGGCACATAGAATCTAGGTTCGCTTTGGTCGTAGTAGACACCATGTGCGGACCCCCTTCCATTATCAACATGGTGTTCTTCTTCGGCCATGCTAGCACATCAAATGTCGCAAGAACTCCATCCCTAAAACACATTTAAAATCATCCATTGGCGCAATCGAAAAGTTCACGTTACCTCGCCATTCCCCAAGTTGCACGTCTACGCCTCTTGCCACCTCGGCTAGGGGTTTTGCCTCAGTGTTCACCGTCTTTAGCCAACCCTTACTCTTTTCTGTCTTAAGCCCCAATCGCCGCGCCTCACTAGGTTGGATAAAGTTGTGTGTTGCGCCCGTATCCACCATGATAGGAATAGTCTTCCCACCGACCTTCCCATCTACGTACATTAGTGTACGATCCCCAACCTTATGCGGAGTCGGCTTGGCCTTTAATGCCCCGAGGAGTTTGATGCATCCCATCGACGCTTCCTCCTCCTTCTCCTCGAGTAATGCATTAAGGGCGTTCCTCTTCGGACACTCCTTCGCCCAATGTGGCCCTCCACATAAGAAACAGTCGCTCCGCGGCTTTCTCTCAGATGTCTTACCTTGGAACGTCCCCTTCTGGTTCGGTTTTCCTCCTCCGAACTTAGGTTTCTCTCCCTTCGGCTCCTGCGCTCCCCCACCTTTGACGGAGTTCTCCTTCTTAGCTTTTGGCTTCGAAGATGAGTCTCCCCTTGTGTACTCCGTCAAAGTGTCTGCGATGGTCATGGCCGTCGCCGTGTCCCTCATCCCGCCTCTCCAACTCCATCCTTGCCCAAGGTTTGAGCCCGTCCATGAAGTTGAAGAACATTTCTGCCTCGCTCACATCGGGGAGTTGGAGCATGAGGGCCGAGAACTCTCTCACATAGTCTTGAAGCGACGACCCATGCTTCAACTCCTTCAATTTCTTCCGAGCCTCATGGTTCGCATTCGCGGGTAGAATTGCTTCTTGAGTTCCGCGACGAATGCTCCCCAAGTGTTGATCGTGCATATCCCCTTCTGCATCTCATGATACTTCCTGCGCCACCAAGTTGCAGCAAGATCAACTAAGTAAAGGGACGCGGTACTGACCTTAGAAGCCTCGTCCAGTTGGATGGCTTCAAAGTAGCGCTCCATGTGCCAAAGGAAGTTGTCAATCTCCTCAGCATTTCGTGACCCCTTAAACTCCTTGGGTTTGGCACATCCTGCACCCTTGGAGTATCCCGAGGGTAAGGGATCACTTCCCCGGTCCTCCCAGCTCTACGCAGTTTCACCAACTCCATGTTCGTCTTTTCCAAAGACGACTGCAACTCCTGTACTTGAGTAACCAAAGCATCCACCCTTGCTTGGTACTCCTCCTTTTCACCCCGCCATGCCTCGAGAATGGTGTTGACATGCTGGAACTGGCTTGTAGGTCCTCCCCTAAGGATCCTACTTGACTTTGAAGAACTCCCACCTTGTCTTCCAAAGTCTCGACGTGGTCGTCGCACAACCCAATGCGGTCCGCCACTTCCCCAATGCCTAGCTCCAACTTGGCAAACCTTTTCTCATTTGCAGAGACGGAATGATCCCTCGGCGGTTTCGCCTTCTTGGACTCCTTCTCAACAGTCCTTCCACGAGTCTCAGTATCGGAAGCCATGAAGTACTCTAACCTTGCTCTGATGACCACTTGTCACGGACTTAGATGTTGACTACTAAGTCGTGCGGCGCTTAGCTAGAACTCTTCCCAAACTAGCTAAGAAAGCCTTTCCCCGAAGGTCGCTTGATGCGCTAAGGCAACAAGAGAACTTAGAACACTTAGAAGATTTGAGAGCTAGAGAGTTTGTGTGAATGTTGATTGTATTTCTGAGGTGGTTTGGAGCAAATGACTCCTCCCCTATTTATACACTTACACCTCCTTAATGGACGGTTGGGATCGTTTCGATCCAACGGCTACAATTACAGACTCTAGATTATTCTAAGGAATATTCCGGCATATTCTAAGATATTTACAAGTGAAGACACTTCTCCAAGCTTCCAGGTCCTTCCATGATCTTCCTTGAGGTTCTACACTCTTCCGGAGCTTGGGTTGGGCCTTCCCCCTCTTTTGGGCTAGTCTACACGGGCTAGCCTTTGGGCTAAGTGATGGGCTAAGTCACTTAGTCCAATTCCTTTGTCATGGCCCGACTTAACCCCAATTTCCAAGTCCAAAACAAACGGGCCGTGACAGCGCGCAACACATCAAAGAAGCTTGGAAATCGACCACGAGGACGAGGTCTTTCTTTGGGGGGCGGGACCTGATGCGTACCCGGTATTAGGGCCACCTGGCCTGGTCATCTTGAAGGCCCGGAAGAGCCAACTCAGCGCCTACAAAGGCTCAGCAGCGGAGGTCAGCCCGGTACTTAGCCAAAATTCAGCTCGGGAGCATATATACACTTGCTCGGGGAATTCTATGGAGACCTTGAAGGACCTATTCGTGACCTTCCTTAGAGCTCAGAAAGTGTCCCAACATTACCCAGCAACATACTCAAGAGAGCCAGGGCATTCAATGAAGACCCAGCTATGTTCTTCAATGAAGTGGACTTCTAGCTCGGTTAATTCAATGAAGCGCTGCCCTTCCATCAAAGCACCTGGTCAGCAGCTCCTTTATGCTCCAACAGTCATATTTGACTATCTTAATGAGTCCCCAACAGCTAGTATGACCGTGCATTCAAAGGAGGACACAACAGCTATATTGACCAAGCTTTATGGTGGTAAAAGAGTAACCCCCGGTGCATTAAATGCCAAGATCTCCAAGGACTATAAGAGGAGCACGACCTGCCTCATTGGCAATAACCAAAATATGATATCAAACATCTAATAATATGTTATCTTAGCAAAGTATCGTAGCTCAGTAGCTTGGGCAATCTGCCCCTTATCTTAGTTGTAGTATTTTACCCGTTATTGAATAAAAGTAGTCTTTTCCTTTCGAATCTGCCTTTTCTTGTTTTATTTCTTCTACCCAGGCCTTAGGGTCATATCCCAACTATCCTTAGATATCTTTTTAGTTTCATAAACTCCCCTTATCAATACCCGAAGCACCAGATCAGATTTACTCAGATTTTACCGAAATCTGCAGTTTTCTCGGTCTTTTCCATACAATCTGAGTTTTTGCTCCTATCGAAGCCTACCTTAGTCCGAGCCTTTCACATAAATCATACGCTTCCGCAAAGCCATCACACAACCCTCCTATCAGCTGATGGTTTGAGGGTGAAAACCCCAATTGCCCTGAATCGCACTAGAGTGAGCTGCCCCCGGTCGCAAGGCCCCTCTAGTGCATCCCAAACGTTGCCCACCATTGCCTCACGTTTGAGATTAGCCCCTTAGGCACACGCATTGGTTGTGGTGTGATGTGCCAAAAAGACCTAGGATCGTCTCGGCGCAAGCCGAGGCCAGGCCTGGGCGTATTGGACCTCGGTCACTCGGCGCAAGCGAGATAGGCCTAGTTCCCGTCCCTTAACACCGAGGATAG
>QZGG01001966.1:0-5000 GCA_006409495.1 Sedum album | reverse complement strand
GAGACACATTTTCGGAATTAAAAGTTTCGTGCGGGGTTGTGCGGGAAAGGCCGGGAAGGGCCTGCGCGTACCGGGCAGTTTCGGCCGATTTGAAAAAAACCCCGCACTTTTGACAACTTTCCCCGAGCTATCTTTTGGGAAATAACATTAATAACATATTGGGGCATTATGGTCGAGACACATTTTCGGAATTAAAAGTTTCGTGCGGGGTTGTGCGGACAGCGGCCTAGGATATCGGCAAAAATCACGCCTTCGAAAAAACCTCGAATTTTCTTAACATTTTTTCGAGCCATCTTTTGCACACGATCAGAACACATCATGAGAGAGATGTTGGAGCAAGTTTGGCACGAAAACATTTTTTGGGGTATTTTTCACCGATTTAACGGTTTTTTCACGTAATAAATTCGGAAAAAATACCAAACCAACTCCAAATCGAAATCGGCCGCCACATTCTGAAACTAGACATCAAAACAAAACCAACCGTGTAGAACGTTCAAATCGGACAACCACAACCCCAAAAAAGTTGAGTATGTAAGCACAAGCAATGGCATGTTTCCTCCTGCCAGGCCCAGAAAGGCTCAAATGCTCTTTAGGGGGTGCTGATGATAGGAACCTGTTTTGGATTCCTTCGGTAGTGATAATTATGCGGAAGCGATTGGAACACTAACCCTGAGGTCAGCGGGTATTCGCCCTAACAAGAGGGACTTCGAATACAAAAGAATCTGCCCTATCAAGAGGGACTTCAACTCTGAATGGCAGCAAGGATTGCTGCTGAGTTTGGCCTTGTTTAAGGGCCTTCCACTCGGTAAAAACACCAGCACTTGGCTGCTGATTCAAGAGGGTTTCCCCTGGATTTCTTGGAAGTTAAAAGGTAGTTTTTTGATTGATTAATTGGATGATTACAAACCAGGAAGAATGCTGCCTCTTAAGGGCAGCAAGTCGGTTACCTTATCCACAAGAGGATAAGGCTTATCTCTTGGAGATAACTTCTATGCCTAACCACCCACATAACCTATGCTACGTGACTGATCATCTAGACCTTATTACACACATAATACAACACATAAATACCATGGACAGATACATAAACTCAGACCATAGGCTTGATGATGATTTCCTTCCCCAAAGTCTTCATATGCATAAGGGCTGCCTGCCATCAGATTTGTTGCTTATTCTTGGGCTGCTGGATCATCATCTTTAGGAGCTGATGTGAGCTGAGCTGAGCATACTTGAGCTGGGTCGAGCTGCCATGAACTACCTTGAACTCAGGTGAGCTGCCTTGAGCTAGGTTGAGCTGCCGTGAGCTGTCTTGAGCTGCCACTAGCTGCCTTGAGCTGGATTGAGCTGGACTGAACTGACTTGAGCTTTTCTGAGCTGCCCTCAGCTGGCCAAGCTGCTGGGAAACACTGCTGAAGCTATATCTAATCTGTTCCAATACAATCAAGGTCTTGGAAGCCCCGACATTGCTGCTGAATGTTGTCCCTTGCACAACATTCTTTACTCGGTCATTCCTCAATGACTTTCCTGCTGGCTGGCTGCCCCCAATCTGAACTAAGTCCTTTGCTGCATAGTACCAATCAGGTAGGTCATCCAAAGAATTCCTAAAGGCCACATCCGAGAACACATCATTTCCATCCCCTCGAAGAACGATCTTGTCCTCAAGATCGAACAACATTCCTTGTGCGATCCTTGGTGCTCTTCTTTTCTGTCCATCAACAATCTGACCTCCCCCAGGGTCAAATGGTATAGTAACATCAACATTCCATCCACCAAAGTCAGGTTGACAGAATCCTTTACGCGGAATCATGCACATAGTAAAAACATTAAGTATAATGTTTAAACTGAAAACAAAGTCATACCCTTTGGCAACCAAAGTTGCAGCAGCTTCTGAGAAAGCCCTTTGGTGCTTCAATCCTCCCTGATACATACTTGGTATAACCATATCAATACTCTCAGATTCAGTGTGCATGCCATTCATCATGGCATGAAAGACAACAGCTCCTTGTACTACCTTTCCGCACGGCCACAAGGTGTCTAACATGCCCTCTGCCCTTCCTTTATCACGCTCTGAAATGCACCTTGCATCTTCATCAGTGCGCCTTAATCCTTTCACAACATCAACGCTGAACACTTCATCTTGAACAGATTGCAAAATCTGCACAAATGAACTTCCAGCATTTCGGTCTTGCCTCGCTCTTTCGGAATCGTTCTGCACATACGCTGCTTGCAATGCACCCATCTGTTCCTCTACTGAATGTCCTCTAACAACCTGTTCCAACACACTAGAATGTCCTCTTTTGATTCGAGAACAATCCCCTGAAACATAGTCATCCAACACGCAACTTTTCCAAAATCCAGATTCGAAAACAATAGTATATCTCACCATTTCCTTACTGATTTTGGTCTGGTTGTTTGCAGCAACTACTTCGGACTCATCCTCCATGTTGTTGGCATCCTCAAAGACTTCTTTTGTCACCAGCAAGGTCTTGGAATCATCCAAACACTCCTCACCAGAATTCAGAACATGCAGGTTGTTCTTCTTCGGTGAAATTGCCGGTTCCTCCATTGCCTTCAATTCTGCAGACAAACTGGATGTTTCTGGGACTTCTGGGACATCAAGAGACTTCTCAGCAGTACTAAGAACACCCTTTTGATGGTCTGAATTAGAGGAAAAAGTTGCTGGACGTGCTTCACATTTGACAACACCAGCATGCTTCTTCTCTTCAATGTGAATCCCACTTCGTTTCGCCAATTCCAGAAACATGACTTCCAATTTATCTAGCCCCTCATTAAGGTGGTCAAATTTCTTCCCCAAGGCTACTACTTTGGAACATAAGATGGTGTTACTCTTTTCTGGAAAATTCAGATTGCAACCTTCCTGGACAGCAACCTTGTTTTCCTTTTCTACAGCGGTTTTGCATAACGTATTACCTAGGATCGAACTGCTCTGCATACCAATTGATAGGAACCTGTTTTGGATTCCTTCGGTAGTGATAATTATGCGGAAGCGATTGGAACACTAACCCTGAGGTCAGCGGGTATTCGCCCTAACAAGAGGGACTTCGAATACAAAAGAATCTGCCCTATCAAGAGGGACTTCAACTCTGAATGGCAGCAAGGATTGCTGCTGAGTTTGGCCTTGTTTAAGGGCCTTCCACTCGGTAAAAACACCAGCACTTGGCTGCTGATTCAAGAGGGTTTCCCCTGGATTTCTTGGAAGTTAAAAGGTAGTTTTTTGATTGATTAATTGGATGATTACAAACCAGGAAGAATGCTGCCTCTTAAGGGCAGCAAGTCGGTTACCTTATCCACAAGAGGATAAGGCTTATCTCTTGGAGATAACTTCTATGCCTAACCACCCACATAACCTATGCTACGTGACTGATCATCTAGACCTTATTACACACATAATACAACACATAAATACCATGGACAGATACATAAACTCAGACCAATAGGCTTGATGAATGATTCCTTCCCAAAGTCTTCATATGCATAAGGGCTGCCTGCCATCAGATTTGTTGCTTATTCTTGGGCTGCTGGATCATCATCTTTAGGAGCTGATGTGAGCTGAGCTGAGCATACTTGAGCTGGGTCGAGCTGCCATGAACTACCTTGAACTCAGGTGAGCTGCCTTGAGCTAGGTTGAGCTGCCGTGAGCTGTCTTGAGCTGCCACTAGCTGCCTTGAGCTGGATTGAGCTGGACTGAACTGACTTGAGCTTTTCTGAGCTGCCCTCAGCTGGCCAAGCTGCTGGGAAACACTGCTGAAGCTATATCTAATCTGTTCCAATACAATCAAGGTCTTGGAAGCCCCGACATTGCTGCTGAATGTTGTCCCTTGCACAACATTCTTTACTCGGTCATTCCTCAATGAATTCCTAAGCTCCTTGAGTGGCCTTGAATGATGTTGAGTTGAAGTCCTTGTTCCATCAAGGTCATCCACGAAGTCGGTTTCGGGTGCCACTGTTGTCCGCGCGCCAGACCCCTGCGCCAATGGTACTCGCGCGCAAGTGTTGCCGTGGCCCTTTGAAGTCTCGCGCGTGGTTTCTTCGGGCCTAAGGTCAGCTAAGTGAGCCTCGGCTAAGGCCTTGGGTGTGAGTCTCGGGCTTCCAAGTGCGCTGCCCGGGCTGGTGCGAAGGTCCTCGTGCAAAGTCGTAACATTTCCGCCCCCTTCGAAATTAACCTTGTCCTCAAGGTTAGGTGTGTGTGCTTCCCGCGAGATGTCCAGATTGCTCCTTGGGCTGATGCTCCTTCGGATGACTCCTCCCGGTTGGTTTAGGCCCTCGGTTGTTCGTCGCGTAACCTGCGCCAAACAAACAAAAGTCTTAGGCCAAAGATTCTTACAAGAAACAAGGTCATACCTGAGTTTTGTGAGTCTCTTTGTGTGGGCAACGCTGCCTCGCACTTCAAGGTAGTGCGGGTGCCAATAGGCAGCGGTGTGGTGAAGGTGGAACTCCATTAGGCTGGTGTGCCTCTTCCCTTTGGTTGCCAAGATGTTGGCACTTGAGTTACATCGGTTAGGGAGTGTGCCTCCAAGTTGCGTGGCAGATTGCTCCTCGGTCCGATACTCCTATGGTTGACTCCCTTTGTTGGATCTAAGCCTCCGTTTGCTTGTCGCGTAACCTGCATAAAACAAGTAGAAGACTTAGGCCAAAATTTTTGACTACAAGCAAGGACATACCTGGGTTTTTGTCTTGGTTGTTGTCGGATCTCGTCCACTTGTTTCAGCATGGGTGCCTCCTCAATTGCTGATTTCTTGGACGGGCAGCGCATAGTGTCTTTGAAGAAAACACTATGCCAAGTTGGGGCTTCGATCGTGCGTGAGAGAGCGTTGGTGCGCAAGCTGCCCAAATTATGTGGCAGATTGTTCTTCATGTTGATACTCCCTTGTATGACGCTCTTTGAGTGCTCTAGGCCTCCGGTTTTGTGTAGCATACCCTGCACAAAACAAATGAAAGACTTAGTCCAAAGAAATGTATCAAAAACGAAGACATACCTG
>QZGG01001965.1:0-48735 GCA_006409495.1 Sedum album | reverse complement strand
TTGCAAAGGATCAAGAAAGTAGAAAGAATAGTAGAACGACTTCGTTTTAATGCTTTTAACAAATAATTATAGAACATTAAATTTATTTCCTAATAGAGTAGTTGAATGGGTATATTTAGTAGATATTTAATTTAATTTAATTACATATCATGACCATTTGAGGTTATTTAAATCCAACTCATGACATTTATATTTTCTTATCATTTTGACACACACTCACCTGAAATTATTTACCAATCTAAACCTGATCAAAGTATGAACAAACCTCATACTCCGTCTATATTTGAAACTTGGACACAAACCTCAAACCTGAACTTAAGAGCCTGGAAATTTAAGGCTCTAAACTGATCCAATAACAAAGCCTAAAGGCTAAACTAGAGCCATACAACGTACTTCAGGACTCGCCTGGATCAAGATTAACAACATTGTCTCGATCTGTAACACATATAGCAAAAAAAGTAAAAAGTCATGAGAGTCGGTAACTCATGGCCTTGAGTCATCGTTAGTTATAGTCCAGCCCATGATATAATAACATAACATCTACTTGATGTCCTCTCTATTATACCTAGTGAGCCCTAGGAAGAGGAGTTAAAATAAAGAGTGATATTATATTTTTGTAAAACAAAATGATGAAGCAAATTATGCATTCTTCTTGATCTTTTCTTTTACGACGAGACAAATAAATTGCATTCATTGTTTATATATTGTTTAAACTAAGTAATTTTTAAAAGGTAAATTCGAAAATTAGTATTTTTTCTAGTTGAGTTTAAATTTAACTTTCTTCCATTTTATAGCTTTCTTAGACATTTTAGGGTTCAATTAATAGACTAAAACGCATGTTTGTTTGGGATGTTTTCTTCTAAATATGGTAAAGACATACCAACTCTTCCTATAATGCAAGGTGAAGAACGCGACTTTCACAGAACGTAACATATAATGTACGAACTAGGAACTGATAAGTCAAGTCATGTGACAACATCCATCCGTCCATATACAAGTAACAAACCCTTCTAGAATCCAACGTACGTATTCAGCTAACCGTTGGAACCTGGAGGTCATTCAACCTAACACACGCACACCCTCACAAAGATAGGACTTTCTGTAACTTGATCTCAGGTCAAACAGTGCAAAAAAATTCAACAAACAGTTACCATTTCCAAGCGAGATAAATACGTGTCAGTACAATGTCCGGTTTAAGTAAAAATAACGAACCCGATGACCTAGCTTTGTGCATGAAGATGTGAGAGGCTAGCTAGATTCCTAGATGGTTATGATTGTTCTTTAATTTCAACTCTGCATGGACTTGTAAGTTTGAATTGGTCGTATATATAAATATATATAAATATATTATCGTAGATAATAACCAATATCATCAAATTCCAGCAAGTCAATCCATGTGTGATATCAAAAAGATGGTTATGGGTTTGGTAAGATCTATCAAATTCGTTAGAACTACAAAGGTTGACAAAATTATTGATCATTTTCATAAGAGCTGGTTTGAGAGAGTATGTTTTTGTTTGTAGCATCTTCAACACTTGATCAGAGTAATCATAATCAGGCCGCTTGAGGTAACTTTAACTGAACAAATTAAGATAAATAGGTGCCTAATTGAATATATAATTTTATAAAATCCTTCTCTCTATATGGATAATAACGATTAACACTGAGATTTTGATCCATCCATTAGTCGATTATCTCCTTCAAAACATTGGTAATTATTATAACTACAACTATAAGGATGAGAAGTTGTTGTGAGATTAATATTAATATTCATTTAGTGTGTTCCAGCTCATTAGAAACCGCCTATTGTTTCATAGTTTGTTGACTTTGCTAATTGCTACAGGTTACACTTTATAGGGTTAGGAAATTTACATTCTACGACATTTAACTCAGTGATTAGTAAAATAAACTCGATCCAAGGAAGATTATATTTTGGTTTATCTCTTATCTTTTAAAATAAAGTAAACGTTCATTACCTACTTCACTAGCTCTGATCCAATTAATTAAAAGCCCTTTTAGTCAGACTTTTGGGATCCCGATCATCAACAGACGAGGCTAGCTCAAACCTGCAATGGGAGATTCTTAACCCTAGAGAAGGACAAGCAGAAGCATGCATCTTTACTTTCCAAGTTTCAAATGATATTTATTAATATTCTCAATTTGATTAGAAAGAATAAACGGTGCAAAAAGCTTTTTAATTGATATTCAAATTAGGTCATTATTGAAATCTTGATAGCTTCCTAATGTCAGTTTTTGCACGAGGTTTAGTGGCTTAGAACACTTTCCATTTTATCCTACTTTTCTTTTTGGCTTGCATCTTTTTCTTACTACTTACCAGATCACAGAAATATCAATTAGTAAGTAGGGTTTCAACTAGTTTTGTAGTATCAACATTTTGAACTCTTGTGTTTGTTCCTTTATCCATTTTCAAAATACACTAATTAATTAATTGCCACCATCGAATATGTATTGTTAAATCAATACGATCTAATAAATTCATTCCCTCTCCACTACCTTCCTGATTTCTATGTATTTCATACAATTTAATTCCAAGTCAAGGTGCCAACACTTGCATATAAAAATACTCTGAATGTACGTGATATATATACTGGCCATAATTATTTCCATAAATACTAGCAATATTTTAATATCAAATATATTACACACTTTATATTTAATAGCGTTAGTAAATGATAAAGATCAAGGAGGACAATCAATCATTTGTGAAACCGTATGACATGATCTCAACCGTTGATTTCTAATCATACAACGGATGAGATTTAAAATAAAAAATTTCCAAATCCATCCGCACCGTGTTTTTCGCAAATCCAACCGCCAACATTAATAAAAATCAACTTTAATCTCAACCGTCAGATTAATCAAATCAATAGTTGAGATTTTGTCCTCCGTCTTACAAATATTTAATATCCTCCTAGTACTTAACCCCGTTAATAAATTATGTTTTTGCAATGATAAATAAAATTGACATAAAAAAGAGAAGAGAAAACTCTTTAATAATGCAAAGAACATTTCAACGAGAACGCAGACAAAACACAAATATGGATCCTTCTCCTGATCGTGTTTCTAAAAGCAATAGATTCATATGAATAAAAAAATTAAACTAAAAAACTTGGAGATAAAAAGTTTTGAGATGAAGATAACTTGTGCTGTACTTTTTCATGTTGTAATATTTAATAAAAAGGCGACACCCTTAATTATATTAAACTAATCCAGTGCTAGGGTTCATGTCCGAAAACCCTAGCCAGAAGGTTTTTCTCAAAAATAAGAGATAGTGAGAGAGTAAATATGTGCTGTGAGGACTTTTGGATCCTTCTTTACAGCAAACAACTCATGCATACATCATCACTTACTGGTTTTCCTACCTATAAAACTTAGTCATCTATCCTCTTGTCTTCTCCAACAATTTAGAGGAAGAGAAAAAGACAACTATATTCCCACACTTTTGATCCTGTTGTTCTGGATCTTCCTTCACCGGCTGTTGTGTTTCGAGTGAGAGAAAAGCTACAGTTTTGGCGGGGTAGACGGCTTTGACATATTGAAAATGGGTAGAGCTCCATGCTGTGACAAAAATAGTGTGAAGAGAGGTCCATGGTCTCCTGAAGAGGATGCCAAACTGAAGGACTATATCGACAAGTATGGCACTGGAGGAAACTGGATAGCACTTCCACGTAAGATAGGTATATATGCATATATCATATACTGATGTCTTTGTGTATGTGTATAATTCACCAGACAAATACAAGTTGATCATTTGGTTAGGATTACTTATATTTTTTCATTGCATATATTTAGGGCTGCAGAGGTGTGGAAAAAGTTGCAGACTAAGATGGTTGAATTACTTGAGGCCTAATATCAAACACGGCGGATTCTCCGAGGAAGAAGACAACATCATATGCAGCCTCTATATAAGCATTGGTAGCAGGTATATATTATTCACACAGTAATACAAGGATCTCTACTGTCCCCTCTCACCATGCCATATGTTGCCAGGCTAGCTTAATTCATTTTGTGGCCTCATGCGCACATGTTATATAATTAACTAATCTTCACTCGTTGCTTGATATCCTTAGGTGGTCTATCATTGCTGCTCAGCTGCCTGGAAGAACTGACAATGACATCAAGAACTACTGGAACACAAGGCTGAAGAAAAAGCTACTCGGAAGGAGCAGCAAGCAGTATTCCAACTTAAGCAATAGACTACCACCCACAAGCCAAGACTCAAATGATGCCCCACAACAGCAAGCTCTAAGTAACTCAGCTTTGGAAAGGCTGCAGCTTCATTTTCAGCTTCAGAACCCTCTGTCATACAATAACAACCCTACGACGTGGCCCAAGTTGCATCCCCTACAAGAAAAAATGATTCAGCAAAACCTTCAACTCATAAATCAGAATGAAACCCTCATGCCAAATGTTGCACAAACTAGTCAGGAACAAGTTATTGAGCATGGAGATATGCATGGCTTCAGCTTCTACAAGCCCCAACAGTTGGCCAGTGCTCATGTGTCCAACATAATGGAAGCTGGATCCGATGAATATTTGGGTAGTAGCAGCTCACCAATTGCTATGCCAAAAACGGAAGTATGTACTGCTGCTGAACTAGCTCATCCCAAACCTTTCCAACATGAATATGAGAGATTTCTTAACAGTAACAAGATGGTAGAGTTGGTATCACAAGATGAATTTGACTGCTTCAAAAAAGTGGAGAGTACTAAAGATCAAAGTAGCTTCATTTGGTGGTCCAGCAATGAGTTTGACTCCAAGTCAGCATCTTCAACTTCCTGGGACTCATCCTCTCAGCTTCAGACTGATGAACAAATCTTCAAAGAATTTGCATTTGGGTTATGATCTTAGGTTCTTATATACACATACTCTGAAGCAAGGCTGTCCATTGATGTGCTGATATAAATAATGGACATTTACTCTTCTGCATGTTCTGGTGGGAGGGAATGTACAAAACCTATAGTTCTATATTGAGCCTGTATGATTAATGAACTCAAACAATATATTTCCCAGTAAGCAATTTTCACAAAGAATAGCACTTCAATTCTATAATGATGGTATACATATGATTTCTTCAAAGGCAGTTTGTGTTGTTTACATGGAAAAATCGAATGACATCTGAGGTGGAGTTTCTATATTTCGATCATCAATGGACTTGTAAACAGTGCAGTATGTGAATTTGTCAATAGATTCAAATGATGCGTGCACAATCACCTGCAGAGCATAACAGAACGGGGCTGCCTGTTATTTGGCTCGCCAACTCTGGTTGGAGTTTCTGATACTCAAGTCTGACAAAGGATGCTGCTTTCTCAGCCTGATCAGCGGCTACCAGTCCAATGCAGCACCCTCTGAAGCCAGCACCGCTAAATCGTGCTCCATATACCCCGGGAGCTTTTAGCATTATCTCGTACAAATCTATTAGCGGTTGTGAACCTGGGAAGAATAAACTACTTTAAGGTGCCTATAAGAGTGTAGTAGTTGCAAAAATTGACAGTTAGTAGGATACGTGGTGTGTTCACAAATTTAATCATGTTTAAAGGACTTGGAATAAGTCAGCAGACAGTCAATACGGCAATCTTGATGTCGGATGAATTACCACACTCATAGTTCTTTATAGAACTTAACCCAGACAAGGAAATCAAGGACCCGAAATCTTCAAGATTCCCAGACGCCCATAGATCCAATCCTGAAGTAACAAACATTAAATTAAAAAACCTTAAATCCTTATTTGATAGCCTACAAAACAGGGAACAAAATGCCTTCAATGCAAGATTTGCACCTTTCAGAACACGCGAGTTCTCAGAAAAATAATGTTCAGCTCTTCTTAATAAATTTGGTTCCAACTTGTCCTGATAATGAAAAGAGTAACACTGGAAGTATTAAATGGCGCACTTAACAGCACAACGTTAGAAAGAACTCTGCGATGACACTGATTTTAGGGAAAAAACATAAATATAAAGTTCACAAACAACAAAAGCGGGTCTTAAAATGTAACAGTACCTTGTGGGCTTCAAAATCTTGCAACTCAACTACACAAATAGACGCAACATAAATGAAAAAATGTCAGTGTCATTTAATGACTAATTACTATTATTTAGAAAACAAAGTTAATAATCGTCTTCTGCCACTACTAGAATTTCACTCATTATTTTGTATAGAGTATTTTTTGAATGAAAAATTATTGGAGCTAAAAGGCCAATTACCACAGTATAACGACATAGGCTAAGGTCTATGTATGATTTTGGCATTTCAAAATCACCTATTCATCGGCTGCTAAAGAATATTAATTTGCAGTTCTCAGTCGCAAATTAAGGAACATAAAACACTAAGACATAATATTTGAGGCTATAGCTCATTTTGATTGATTTTCCCTATTCTTAACTTAGCGTTTAACTTAACATACGATAGTAGATGAGAAATATTAGAAACTGACCATTAGAAAGTATAGGCTCCAATTTGATATTTCCAGACGCTCTGCAAAAAAGTGATTAAACTTATGAAATTCAAGATACTTTTAAAACTAGCAACCTCGCATAAGCAGACAAGATTACGAATGAACGTTAAATTTGACCATGTATTTGTAGCAAGACTTACTGCAAAAGAAATCTGGCAGCGTCTTGACACCGTGACTCGGCTGTTATAGCCTGGGTTATTCGTCAAAGCATGTTTCAAACCCGAAAATGCTAACAATATTTTGTATGATTTTTGTTTCTCATTGCATTGGTTGTTCTGCAACTTTGATGACGGAATAAGTCTGTGCTCCTTTGTCTGTTCAAATGAAGATGTAAATGATTATGACGCACAATGATCAGATCCATTTAGAATCATTGCTTAACCCATATATAATTTTTTAAGTCAGGGCTGTCGCCTGTCAGGCGTGGCAGAAATTGTGGGCCAAGTAAGAAGTAAGTATTGTATCATGTACTTACCTTGCAATTCATACACAACAGGCACCCAGAGCTTGAAAGCAATATGGCAGATTGGTCCAAAATACCATTTTTCAGACCGAGATATTCATTCTCGATCAACCTACAAATTGGAAGGCTAATAGGTTACGGTGCTGACACAATTCATTAGGTACATAATTGACTAGTTAAACATCTGAATGCGTTCAGACCTACAATGATTCATATAACTATACACAATGATGCGCAGCACACCTGTCGTATTCAACATTCTCTATTGGAGGTATCACTAGTTCATTTGCAGACTCCAATGCAAGCAAGTAAGCAACCCCCACCTGTGGACAGAATACTCTTATCGGTTTATCATAAAGTTCCGGTTTCTCACAACATGTACAAGCCTTCATTGTGGCTGTTAAGAATACATAGTATCAATAAGATAAAATGTACTCACAGCAGCAGATGAACTAAGACCAGAACTGTCAAGGCCTTCAGAACCGCTAATACATCCAATGATGCCCTGATACATGTAGCAATTATCAATATAACTCTTTTTTCTTAGAACCGGAGAAATCGACAGAATATACTTAACTGAAACTGAAATTTGTTATGGGAAAAGGGTTATTGCAAAACCAACGAATGAGGCATTAGTCTGTTCTGTTCAGATAAAATTTAGGTAGCAAACTAGTCACCTTTTTTAGCTGGTTTCCCCTTCGTTGTAGAGCATATGCAGCTCCTTTAGCATAGGTTCCCCAACTGGAATCATCTTGAGACTGTGAACCATTTGCTGTACACTTCTTAGTCTTGGAATTTTGACATTCTTGGACATCATCCACTCTGCATTTAGAAAGCCGAGCAAAGAAGACACATAAAGGTGTGGGCAGCCACTAATATTCTTTAAGATTCTATCTTTGTCTCTCTGTTTACCTGATTTCCTACACTTACAGCTTACCATAAGTTACGAGTTGACCTAACGTATTTTCCTTTTCAAATCAGTTAGTCGTGAAATGGATAATCTGAACTTATATAGTTTATCGCGGATGTGCCTTACTATGTGTGAAAAACAGAGAAAACTTTATCTGAGTTAAAGCTGATGGCTCGACTACGCATACACCGTGATCTGGAACACTAATCAAAGACCAGCTAAATTGTATTCTATGAAGACAATAGATCACTGACCTGAATCTAACTTCCCCTGGGAACTGTCCAGACCGTATAACAACCTGAAAGATATATGAATTGGATGATCTAAAAATGAAAAAAGGCCACGCTTCATAGAGAAACGTACTGGCAAAGTATCCTAATTTTGCATTGTTTACATAAATACCTGAGAATCATTGGAGGGGATGAACCCTAGAAGAATGCCTTTATCAATCGTCATAGCAGAAACTGTTCCTCCCTACATATGAACACCTTTCTCAGTTATTCAAATAAACAGAAGGAACATACAACATGCAGATAGAGAGCTACACTTTCGCTACTGAGAAAATGTCACTGGCGTCTGAAAGATCACTCAATACAAGTGAATCATTTTATAAGTGTTGGTAAACCCACCTGATGGTCGATATGCGCTCCTAAAGGACAAATCCTGTACGGAGAAACAACGACCCTAACTTCCTCAGAATCCCTCCCGGCCATTTCCGCAACAAAATTTCTAATTTTATCCAACTACAAAATAGAAATTGTAGAGAAAAAATCACTGACAATTCCTCAAATCACTTAATGTGATCAAATTTACCATATGACTTTCATCTCAACTCAATAACTATAAAAACAAAAAATTGATACTTCAACTTCCAATCCACTACGTCTTCATTACCAAACCTTACAACATCCACACAATGCTGCCATTTCTTATATGATTGGTATTCAATTGGAATCAACAAATGTTTAACTCCATGTGATGATGATGATGATGATGATGAAATGGGTATGAAGCGGAGAGACATACCTCCGACTTGGTTGGCCACGCGGAGGACTCCATCATCGACGCCACCAATTGAGACAATTATCCTACCCAGATCCGAATTGAATACAAAAGGCAATGGTAGAGTGTTCCGATCTGATTTGAGTGAAATGTAATTGAGTAACAGACAAACGATGTGTAAAGGTTTCACCTTTACAAATTACAACATCGCCGTCAAACTACAAAACACGAAGTTGAAAAATTTACACACAAAAAGACATCTTTAGGAAAACAGCCACTCACACCCAAATTGCTGACGACAAAAATCATCAGCAGCAATAATTGGGCTTTCTATTGGGCCAGAAGTAATGATGGGCCATTGGAATTTGTAGTCTGATTGATTATAGGGTGTGGAATTTCTTATGCACAATTTTCAAAAATGATACTTTCTGGTCACTGTTAGCAGTTAGTTTTTCATTTCAACTGGAGATTTTAATGGTGAGGTTCAATTTCTTTTGAAAGTTTACTCCAAGTGATCAAGTAATGAACTAAACCGAATTTTTTGTTTCGAAAAAGTGTACTACGAATATCGAGTGAAAGTGGTCATTGACCACGACTGCCCAAACAAGTTGAACAACTTTTCACATCGCCGTGATTTTTTGCTAAGATTTTGTTAATATCTATACTATATTTAAAGTGGAAAGGGGTGAATTGACGGTTTTTTTTGAAGCCACAATTCACCTTCCCAAAATACCCTCCTCAATTTTTCATATTTGATAAATTAACTACAAACCTCCTATGTTGAATAATAAAGAATGTCAGCTGTCAAGTTGTCCCACATCGAGTAATTGATTGGTAATTGCAAAGTATATATTGGGTCATGAACCATGACCTGCAAGTCGACTTTTGGGTCAAACTGGGGATTGGTCCAGTATGTGCTTGCAATTTATCATGGTATCAGAGCGGGCCGAACCTGGGCCTAGTATGTGATGTGAGAAGATGTTCAACTCATTTGGTCACCGCTGCGGCGGGGGATTGTTAGTCGTGGTCAACCAAAGGACTCATGCGCGAGTGGATTGGTTGAGACGAATCGGAGTTGACATCTCGGTATGCACAACTTGTCAGCTGAAGGGAAGGTGTTGAATAATAAAGAATGTCAGCTGTCAAGTTGTCCCACATCGAGTAATTGATTGGTAATTGCAAAGTATATATTGGGTCATGAACCATGACCTGCAAGTCGACTTTTGGGTCAAACTGGGGATTGGTCCAGTATGTGCTTGCAATTTATCACTATAAACTATATTATAAAATTAAAATTACATGCACATATTTATGTGCACAAACTACTAGTGACTAATTAATGGGGAACAGAAGAACCATAACAACTTTAACTGATATTTAAAGTGAAACTGAGCTAAATGTAATTATTTGCAGGAGACTGCACAAAATTTGCAGTCTCAAAGTACACACCGGTCATGAATGTAAGTTTTCTTTATTTTTACAGATGAGTTGAGGATTACAATGGCTTGCTAGGCGAAAACTATGATCTTTAATTCTTTATCTTGATGAGTAGCCGCAGATGGCCTTGCATTCATCTTGATTCTCAAATGGAGAGCTGGTTATATGAATGAAAAAATCTGAAGTTTGAAACAACAATCTAATTCCCTGGTCAAAGATGGCAACATTATGTTATCTTTGTTACTAGGTTCACCTTCCAATACCGCCTTTTATAGGACTCTCGCCATCTTCAATTACTGCTAGATTGAGCGATGACATACTTGACTTTGCGGATTCTGCTAAAAGGCTTGATAAACTGCTGCAAAACTGGTGTATGGAACTCTGATCAGTTTTACTGTAAGCTAAATATTGTTTAACAAATAGTACATGTTGCATTTCTTAGGAACCTACCTGTTTATAAATTCCTAACTCTCCGGCCGATTTGGAAATTTCTATGACACAATGTCTAGGGGCAACTTCAATCACCTTAAAGATATAAGATAGCATGTTAACTTCAAAGACTTTTTATTACCATGGAATGCCGATATTTTGGAAATGATTTACCTCAGCGGATAAGTTGAAATATGATCTGGAACACCTTGACATTTTTTCTTTTGGGAGAATCTTCATCTAAATGACACACAAAAAACATTCTTAATTACAAGATTCAGACAGCTTTATGAAACAGAGAGTGAATTTCATGTTTTAAAAAACCTTGAAGTTGTTTGTTCTTTCAACTGCCAGGCTCACATCATTAGCAGCAGCCTCTATTTTTTTCATTGTTTCACTGAAGGTGTTTTCTGATCCAAGTGTCTTTCTCTGCTCGTGCTCGATATCATCCTAAATGAGAACAAGCCTTGTTAAATATTCATTAGATCTTAGACAAGTCCTTGACAAAGTGTATAATTTAAGCCCTGTCAGAATTTATGCACACATACTTTCTCTTTAAAAAGACCAGACAAGTCAAGATCGTGCGATAGCGCAATTAGTTGGAATGCATTGATGAAACTCGACGATTTAGAATTTTTAATCTCTGCATCATTTTCCTGCATTCAATTATGCATTCAGCCAAAAATGCAAGCAACAGGAAATTTTTGTACTGTCAGAAAACTAAGTTCTTACCTCAATTCCACCAAAAGCATCATGTACATCATCCAGATTAATGTTCTTATCACATTCGAAACCGAATGCTGGTCTATATCCTGTTCTAAACCATTCATCTTCGATGATTTCAGCTACGGTAATCCGCTGTGATTGCAATATCAGGTTATTAGTTTCAACTAAACATTGAAATTTATTCCACAAAAGAGAGTTTGGATGTACCGTTCTTGACAAGGGGTCGAGTATTCTCGAGATTAAATTCTTCTGGCTCTTGGAAAAATATTCGGGTAATGTGTAATGGCCTCCACATATCTGTCAGAAAAAGTATCTTAGTCTATATGAATTCAACTTCGGGTTTGAGCAGTAAGGAAATAATAAATACACAGCTGATTAGAATTTGGAAGCACTACCTTTCTGTACAAGTTCAGCAAGTTAGGATCATTAAAAGGTAAAAATCCAGCTAGCATTTCAAAAAGGATTACACCACAAGACCAGATATCAGCTGCAGATCCATCATATTTGTTGTGTAGTATTAGCTGTAGAGTATACGCAAAAGACATTAGCACGATCTATCGTAAATAAGTATAACTATACAAATAAGCATTCTTAAAAAAACTGAAGTGAGCTGTTGTTACCTCAGGGGCTACATAACATGGCGATCCGCATGCCGTGGATAGCAAATCACCAGGCTGTAAACCCACAAGGGAATATCTACTATTCAGATTTTTTTTGAGGTTACATAAAAAGGAAATATCGCGGAAAGTAATTTATTCACCTTTCGCATTGCGCTGAGTCCAAAGTCTGACACTTTAAGATTTCCTTTGACATCCAATAATAAGTTCTCCGGCTATAAACAAAACGAAGAAAGTCAGTTTCTACAGTGCATTTCCAAGATAACAAATGGGAAATGGAAGTTTTTCGCTTATCTTCTGATCTAATATTACCTTGAGATCTCTGTGGTAAACTCCTCGGCCATGACAATAATCGATGGCATCAATCAACTGCTGGAAAAGCTTTCTGGCCTCACTCTCGCCGAGTTTCTTTACACATGACTGCATCAACAAGTTCATACTTATAAGCTTCATCCTTCCGAGTTAATTGGAAATAATTTGACAAGAGCAAAGGTGTAAAATAAGTACTCACCAATTTGTTGGAGAGCTGCCCTCCGGATACATACTCCATTACAATGTATATTTTTGTTTTCGTTCCGATCACCTGCAAATCTCAAACCTTTAACAACAAGACATGTGAAACAGAATGAAAAAATTCCTTACAAATTAGAAAATAACATTGAAGAACTCACCTCATAAATCTTGACTATGTTTGGATGATTCAAAAGCTTCATCGTCCGGATCTCTCTCTGCACCTGAATCCAAAACCAAACTCAATAATCTGATCAACTCATGGGTACAACAAAAATGTGAAAACTCTCGCCTTACCTGATGAACCAAATTATCCTTTAGGACAGCAAGCTTATCAATAATCTTAATAGCGACATATTTTCCGGTATCTGTATCAATGGCCAACTTGACCTTAGCAAAAGCCCCTTCTCCTATGAGCCTAAGTAGCTGATACTTACCCCCAACTACATTACTCCCAGCAAACCCCATTTCAAAAACTCGAATACTGATTAATCCGATTGTAGTGTTGACCTGTTTACTTCTTAAAATGGATAAATCAGCTGAATATATAAGAAGGGTCGAGTGGATATCGTATGGCTGACGATTCAAGGATTATTGGAGAGCAGAACGTGTAAAGAAAAAGAGAAGGGACCTGGAAATGTAAGGCTGTAAATGTTCCATTTTTCAGGACCGGAGAGTCGAATTGAATAATAAATGTTGGGTTGGCCAGTTGGTGTCGAGGAAGAACGACGAGTAGCAAAAGCAAGTGTGTGTGTGTGTGTGTGTTTGAAGTGAAGATGTTCTGTTGTTGGTTTGAATGGCAGGTTTATTTATTAAACACGTTTACGAACATGTTTACATGTGGTTTAGACCAATGAGTGAGTCACACGTGGTGGAGACGAATGATAACGTGATCCAACAAATCATACTGTATTATTTACACTAGATGTTTGACTCGTATTGGATTGGAGATGTGCTGTATAACTAATTAAAGTTTGGATCAATAATGATGACGTTTGACTCGTACTCTCTCTGTCCCATAATGTTTGTCCACTTTCTTTTTTGAGTGTACCCTAATGTTTGTCTATTTTCATTCATTCACAATCACATGTTTTATCTTTCCTCTCA
Source organism: Sedum album (assembly GCA_006409495.1). Taxonomy (NCBI): domain Eukaryota; kingdom Viridiplantae; phylum Streptophyta; class Magnoliopsida; order Saxifragales; family Crassulaceae; genus Sedum; species Sedum album. The sequence goes on along the minus strand of QZGG01001965.1, from coordinate 35,059 downwards.
AATTCTTTTAAATATTTCATTCTCAACCACACATTTTACACTCATTACTACCTTAAATAACGTGAAATATATGATTTTGGACAAACTTAAGGGACGGAGGGAGTAAGATTTACTGTAACTAATTACATTACGATAAAATGATTAGTTAATTTGATGCACTCACTAAAATTCCAACATGCATTAATTTTGCTACACAATGAACAAATGTGAGCCTTAAGCCTGATTAAGCTATTATTAGCTACAATTTATACTTTTTGGATCTTTTTTGATTAAAAGCGTTGATACCGTCCAATTTTTTTAAAAGCTCACAACAAACATGATTTCCACGTTGTTTTGGTGACTCGGTGCTTATGTTTTGCAGTTGAATTATTGGCAAGCTTAATAATGATTAGTAAACTTAAGTGGACTTTTTCAACCACGTGAAATATAAGAATATATTAAATTGACCCACTTTAATTACTTTTTGTATAATTAATGCGCATATTGTGCTCCAATTAGATGCGATTTTGTAGGCTATTTTGGGTTAGATGAGCTGTCCAACGTGAGCTAAACTCAACTAAAATCAAGCTCTCTTAGAGCATCTCCATTCTCAACAGGTAAAGATGTCATTATCTATACATAACAAGATACATATTTCATTCTCCAATGCAAAAGTTAAGTTAGCTAAATTTTTATATAAGCTTACTCTCTCTCATCAAATTTGCTATCCAACATCTCAATCTCTATAATTTTTGTACCTAATTATACATATCTACAACCTTATCTCCAATGGAGATAGTTAAAATGAATATGTAAAAAATATTATTATATTAGTTATGCATAATTTGAATGATCAAATATGTATTATGCTCCAATGAGGTTATGTAAATGAGTATGAATTTTGTTAGAGATATGTATAATTTAGGTAGAATAGTTATAGAGATTGATTAGATGAGTAGTAAATTTGATGAGTGAGAACATGGTTATGTATAATTTTAGCTAACTACATAATCCATATGTATATGATTCTCTATTTATAATGTCACACAGACTTTTTTACATTTTAAGACTCCCCATTGGAGATGCTCTTACATGCTCATTATACATAACCCATTGGAACGTATTATACTTTTCATCATTCAAATTTTACATAATCAATATAATAATAAATTTTACATATCATCTTTACCTAATAGCATTGGAGATGCTCTCTTATAATTTTTAAACAACTTTTGCTAGAAAAACCTCTAAAATTAGCACTCGTAGGTTTATCAGCAGAGCCCAAAATACATAGATGTATAAGGCCATCTAGTACCAGAAGCTGCTACTGCTACATTGCGACTTTCAGAGAATGTCACCATTAGTTGTGTGACCATGATCAGTGGGTATCAACAATGGGTCTTCAAGATCATCGGCAGATGGTGGAACTTGGCCAGTGAGGTCTGCTTCGCAGGGTGTGCCAAGCTCGTTATCTCCAGCCTTTCCCCATAGTACAATGTAGAGTCCTACAATCACTGATATCGCGCCAACCAAACTGTAAATGTTACACTGAACAGTTACAATATGCAATATATACCTGCAGGTGAATCCAGAGTGCATAATATACTTTTGTGTTGAAGGAACATAGAATTAATTTTTACCTGCCGACGTATAACTTCTCATCAAGAAACACGCAGGATATAACCGTGGCAATGACTGTGCACAAAGGGATGAACATGGCTGAGAATAAAGGACCTTTTATGGAAATGCACCAAGCTTGCAGAAAGAAGGCTAATCCAGATGCAAGGATACCCTATTCATACTCAAAATTTCAGAGTAATAAACAAGTTCATCCAAACTGAGGGAGATTTTTGAAGGACATACCGAGTAAATGCACGCGACAAGCTCCATATTGGTTTTACGATCCAAACACTAAGATCTCGCTCAGCAACTAGTGCAACGACTATGGATTGCAGTAATGAGAATAAGCAAAGTCCACGTAGCTGCTGAAAGGTGGTCTGGATGACACTTTGTAATTGGCACCTGTTCATCAAAACAGAATCGACACACCATGACTTGATAAATAAATAACTAACATACCTACTGCTTTGTTTCATCTGAGTTTTTTTATAGTACTTACTTGTATAATGAGCCATAGGGACCAGCAACAAACGCTTGCAAACAACAACAGACAACCAAACACCCAATTTGACAATTTCATGTTTAGGAAAACACTAGTTTTAAGTAAAACTGAGCCTCTTAGGAATGCTATGGCCAATGCTCCACTAATGCACATGAGAGTCCCTAATATCTTCCCATTGCTTCTGATGCTCTTGAAATTCACTTTCTCAAATCTGAATATTTTTGAAAAATTAATTCTAATAATACTCAAGTTACATCTCACGCTTACTCTTTCACTTCTCGTGTAATTGTGTGACTGAGATTACTTACCAAGTACTTACCCAAGACAGGCAGCAATTACAAAAGTGACCGCAGGAATGAGATTGACGGTTGCAGTTGCTGTTGAGGCTGACGACAAGTATAAACCCTCAAAGTATGTGTTCTGATTAAGTACAACACTGCAAAGGAATCATATGAAGCAAAGATTTGATAGAAGATATGAACTTAAATATAAGAAAAAGAGCGATAAGTAACTCACCCTACAAAAGCTGCTAGATTCATCCAGCAGAAACTCTTCAGTGTTAGTCCAATGTTAATACTACTCCCATTCCTCCTACAAATAATTACCAAAACATGTATAACAACTTCAGGGAGCAACAGAAAAAACAAGGTATGTTATCTACTTATCTAGTATTTACAAGCATTCATTATGAACAATAAATGAAGCCAGTAAACAGATCATATATGTTATCTACTTATCTAGTATTTACAAGCACTCATTATGAACAATAAATGAAGCCAGTAAACAGATCATACTTGCAACATCATTTCAAATGAAGAGAAAAAGTGGTCTACCTTTTCAATGCATAAGAAATGGGTGCAAGAACAAGTACAGCAATGGTCTGTCGGTACACGACATAAATCCTCACATTAAGGCCTTCCAAGAAGGCAAGCCTGCTTAGAAGTGAAAGCCCTGCGTAAACAACTTGGAGCAAAACCATAGCCATTGCTGGCTTTAAATCATCTAGCTTTCCCATCTTCTAAGAAAAAAAGGAACCTAAACTACAATATCGGATTCTATCTGGTTTTTTAAGTACTGTCTTATCTCAAATAACAGAACATATACATATGCACTACCCATTCAGAAAGACTGTTAGGAGCGTACATGAGTGTGCAAGTCACACAAGTGAAAGATATCTAATACTAAACGACATCAGTTTACTGCAAAACTAATCGATTTGAGTGGAATGAAAATGAAACATGAAGGCGATTCATGAAATGTTGTGACATGATCTTAGCATTTCATAATATTACAACATGTGATCAACTCTGAACCATAAATAATTCAATAGGTGTGACTGAGTCATTTAAGACATATACCCACCATTCCACTACTATGCATTTATACTGTATCAATGACTTGACAGTTGCCTCTAGGGGTTTACCAACTATAAAAAAGCCTACCTGGATTACTATAATTGCTGTATTGCTAACTTCACTCTACTTGAATCTAAAAGTACATAATTTACCAGGGTTTTGCTATAACTGTTTGTCGGTGCTTACTGATAATTCAAAAGACTAAAATGCCCCCTCTTTTGCCTTTAATGCCTAGCCATTTGAGGATTACAAGTACTGCAATAAGGCAAGGCTTGCATGATGCATGGGACTTTTAGGGAAAATAATAATTGAGATAAGAATGTAGGAATATGATTTTTGATGCTGCAAAAACTCAAATAGTAAGTGAAAGCTAAAATTCCAAATCCAAACCAGCAGCATGACTATGCCAAGAAAACTCTGTTGCCCAACCTCAAAACAACTTGCACTTTCGGCCATGAATCAATAAATCATAATGCCATTCAATAAAATACGACTAACATATCATCTGAGTGTCAGTTTGCATTTATGCGTACCGAACCATCTTTCGCTCATAATTAAGTTTAAAATCATTCTGCACCACTAACTTGTACTGCATATAGAATGGCCAGCTTGTTACACTGCACCACTGTGACATTTAAAGAGTTTCAAATTTATAGCTTAAGCGACGAGCATCTTAACAAGTAAAGAATTGAAATGCTCAAACCACCCGACACTCTGGTAGTTACCTGAAATATTGGAAGGCATCCATCTAAGACACATAGGCTAATGTTGGTGGTTACCTGAAATATTTTCAAAGAGATTTTAGGAAACTGTCGCGAATGTAGATCGGAGATCGGATGGAGATGCTGCCGGAAATCGTCATGTGCTTTAACGGAAGAAATGAAGTTAGGGCAAAATCAATTTTGACTATTTCAATAGAGGGAAAGAAAGTCAAACACTACTTTATAAATAATGAGACTTTGACAATTATGACTTTGAAGAAATCTAATTGACTAATTGACACTTTAAATAATACGCCGTCCTCCGTCCCAAAATGTTTGTACACTTTTTTTATGGTTGTTCCTTAATGTTTGTTCATTTTGAATTATTATTTATCACACATTCTATTTTTTACCTATATTATTTCTTAACAATTCATTCATAATTACATATTATTTACTTTTTGATTTCTTAAAGATCGTGAAATTTATATATTTGAATAAATAAATAGGGACGAAGGGAGTATACAACAGACAGATTGAGTGCAGTTGTGATCAGCTGTGCAAATCCCATCAGCTGTACAATAATGAGATTTATTTAAAAAAATAAAATCACCAATGCTTCAATATTTTAAAATGCAATCCAAACATTACCAATCAAAAGCAAGTGTGTGTTTGAATTGAAGATGTTCTGTTGTTGGTTTGAATGGCAGGTTTGGCGGGTTTATTTTACACTAATTATTATTATTTATTAAACATGATTACGGTTTTGACCAATGAGTGAGTCACACGTGGTGGAGACGAACGATTACACTTAATGTTTGACTCGTATTGGAGATGTGCTGTATATCTAATTAGTTTATATTGATTCGTATCTTAATAATAATTCAGTCGCTTGGATAGATAAATGATGTCGTTTCATATAATCTCAACCTACTAAATTGACTCACTTTAATTACCTTTTGTATAATTAATGCGCACATTGCGCTCAAATTGGATGCGATTTTGTAGGCTATTTTGGGTTGGATGAGCTGTCCAACATGAGCTAAAACTCAACTAAAATGACTTCCTCTGAGTCTTCTAATTTTTAAACAACTTTTGCTAGAAAAAAACAACTCTAAGATTAGCAATCAAAGGTTTATCAGCATAGAATTAAAAAGTAAAAAAAAGTTCCCAAAATCCATAGATGTATAAGGCCATCTAGTACCATAAGCTGTTACTGCTACTGCTACATTGCGACTTTCAGAGAATGTCACCATTAGTTGTGTGACCATGATCAGTGGGTATCAACAATGGGTCTTCAAGATCATCGGCAGATGGTAGAACTTGGCCAGTGAGGTCTGCTTCGCAGGGTGTGCCAAGCTCGTTATCTCCAGCCTTTCCCCATAGTACAATGTAGAGTCCTACAATCACTGATATCGCGCCAACCAAACTGTAAATGTTACACTGAACAGTTACAATATGCAATATATACCTGCAGGTGAATCCAGAGTGCATAATATACTTTTGTGTTGAAGGAACATAGAATTAATTTTTACCTGCCGACGTATAACTTCTCATCAAGAAACACGCAGGATATAACCGTGGCAATGACTGTGCACAAAGGGATGAACATGGCTGAGAATAAAGGACCTTTTATGGAAATGCACCAAGCTTGCAGAAAGAAGGCTAATCCAGATGCAAGGATACCCTATTCATACTCAAAATTTCAGAGTAATAAACAAGTTCATCCAAACTGAGGGAGATTTTTGAAGGACATACCGAGTAAATGCACGCGACAAGCTCCATATTGGGTTTTACGATCCAAACACTAAGATCTCGCTCAGCAACTAGTGCAACGACTATGGATTGCAGTAATGAGAATAAGCAAATCCACGTAGCTGCTGAAAGGTGGTCTGGATGACACTTTGTAATTGGCACCTGTTCATCAAAACAGAAATCGACACACCATGACTTGATAAATAAATAACTAACATACCTACTGCTTTGTTTCATCTGAGTTTTTTTATAGTACTTACTTGTATAATGAGCCATAGGGACCAGCAACAAACGCTTGCAAACAACAACAGACAACCAAACACCCAATTTGACAATTTCATGTTTAGGAAAACACTAGTTTTAAGTAAAACTGAGCCTCTTAGGAATGCTATGGCCAATGCTCCACTAATGCACATGAGAGTCCCTAATATCTTCCCATTGCTTCTGATGCTCTTGAAATTCACTTTCTCAAATCTGAATATTTTTGAAAAATTAATTCTAATAATACTCAAGTTCCATCTCACGCTTACTCTTTCACTCCTCATTTAATTGTCTGACCGAGAACACATACCAGTACTTACCCAAGACAGGCAGCAACTACAAAAAGTGACCGCAGGAATGAGATTGATGGTTGCAGTTGCTGTTGAGGCTGATGACAAGTATAAACCCCTCAGTATGTGTTTTGGTAAAGTACAACACTGCAAAGGAATCATGAAGCAAAGATTTGATACAAGAAGATATGAACTTAAATATAAGAAAAAGAGCGATAAGTAACTCACCCTACAAAAGCTGCTAGATTCATCCAGCAGAAACTCTTCAGTGTTAGTCCAATGTTAATACTACTCCCATTCCTCCTACAAATAATTACCAAAACATATAAACCAACTTCAGGGAGCAACAGAAAAAACAAGGTATGTTATCTACTGATCTAATAGTTTACAAGCAGTCATTATGAACAATAAATGAAGCCAGCGAACAGAACATACTAACAACATCATTTCAAATGAAGAGAAAAAAATGGTTTACCTTTTCAATGCATAAGAAATGGGTGCAAGAACAAGTACAGCAATGGTCTGTCGGTACACAATATAAATCCTCACATTAAGGCCTTCCAAGAAGGCAAGCCTGCTTAGAAGTGCAAGCCCTGCATAAACAAATTGAAGCAAAACCATAGCCATTGCTGGCTTTAAATCATCTAGCTTTCCCATCTTCTAAGAAAAGGAACCAAAACAAAAATATCTGATTCTGTCTGGTTTTTTAAGCTGTCTTATACCAAATATCAGAACATATACACATGCACTACCAACTCTTACATATTCAGAAAGACTATCAGGAGCGAACATGAATGAGTGTGCAAGTCTCTACAAAGACTTTTTACCATCTGCAAATTATTCAAGATACCTAATCCTAAACGACATCAGATTACTGCAAAACTAATCAATTTAAGTTGAATGAGAATGAAACTTGAAGGCGATACATGAAATGTTGTAACAAGATCTTAGCATTTAATAATATTACAAGACCTGATCAACTCTGAACTATAAGTAATTCAATAGGTGTGACTGAATTATTTGAGGCTTACCCACTACTTACCATTATATGGTATATGCCTTGTCTTTTGCCTGTAGGGGTTCACCAACTATAAAATTGGCTACCTGGATTTGATACTAAAATTGCTGTATTACTAACTTCACTCTTCTTGTTTTATGGACACTACCAGATCTCGCATTTGCCATACTAAAATTAAGTGATCTGGTTACCTTCCTTGACAACATGATCAACCTCCAGTGTGGATGAGACAAAAGACCCCCTTGAACTTGCAGTCACCTTGTCTACATGTCAGTCTAAAAAGTGCACTGGCACTGATGACAGGGTTTTGCTATAGCCTAATGCTCGGTGTTTACCGATGGTTCATAAGATCAATATGCACTTTTCTCTTGCCTTTAAAATTGAAGTCTGTCAATAAAAAGCCAATTTTACGGGCTTAGTCTGTGGGTCAAAATGTTATCTTAGTTTGTTAGAATTTTGTATATGTTTTTATCTTTTTAGTTATATTGTTTCTTATTTAAAGTCATTCTATTATATTTGAATTATTCTCAACGTGGTATCAAGAGACAGAATATTTACTGTGGTCGATTTTCGTGATTGAAAAAAAGTGTAAGTGAAGCATAATGAAAGAGTACGAGACGAAGTCTTCTGCCATGTTTAATTCCTGAAATATGAGTAAACATAACAAGTACTTACCCAGGACAGGCAGCAATTACATAAGTGACTGCAGGAATGAGATTGACAGTTGCAGTTGCTGTTGAGGCTGATGACAAGTATAAACCCTCAAAGTATGTCTTTGACACTGCAAATGCATCATAATATGCATAAGCTATGAGGCAAAGATTCGATATAAAAGGTGTTCCTCAGCTTATATGAACTTATATTTAAGAAAAACAGTGATAAGTAACCTACCCAACCAAAGCTGCAAGATTCATCCAGCATAAACTCTTTAATGTAAGTCCAATGTTAATACTACTCCCCTTCCTCCTAAAAATAATTACCAAAAATATGTGTACCGACTTCATGAGCAACGAAAAAACCAGGTGTGTTATGTAATAGTTTACAAGCGGTCATTATGAACAAGAAATGAAGCCAACGAACGGAATGATACTAGCAACATCTTTTCAAATGAAGAGAAAAAAGGGTGTACGTTTTTGAGTGCATAAGAAATGGGTGCAAGAAAAAGTACAGCAATGGTCTGTTGGTACACAACAAATTAAATCCTCACATTTAGGCCTTCCAAGAAGGCAAACCGGCTTAAAAATAAAAGCCCTGCATAAACAACTTGAAGCAAAACCATAGCTATTGCTGGCTTTAAATCATCTAGCTTTCCCATCTTCTAGGAAAAAGGGAATAAAAACGACAATATGAGAACCTTTCTGGTGTTTTAAACAGTCTTATATGAAATATCAGAATATATACATAGGGAAAGTATCATGTGGAACCCCACCTTTTCATGGATCCATGGATCCCCCTTTACAGCCATTGATTGCATTTACTGTTTGCATTTTGGATGCACTAGATTGTGCCACGTGTTTGCTTTTTGAAATGCACACGTGAGTTGCACATGACAAATGCACACGTGAGTTGCACATGCTCATTAATGCGCTGGCACAATCTGGTGCGTCCAAAATGCAAACAGTAAATGCAATCAACGGCTGCAAAGGGGGATCCATGGATCCATGAAAAGGTGGGAGTTCCACATGATACAACCCCTATATACATATGCACTACAACCTAACCATTTTCAGAAAGACTATTAGGAGTCTACAGGAGTGTAAGTCTTTACAATGACTTCTTATTATTTGCAAATCACTCAAGTGAAAAATATCTATTACTAAACGACATCAGTTTACTGCAAAACTAATTGATTTGGGTGGAATGAAAATGAAACATGAAGGTGATTCATAAAATGTTGTGACTAGATCTTAGCATTTATTAATATTACAAGATGTGATTGTTATCAACTCTGAACCATAAATAATTCAATAGGTGTGAATGAGTCATTTAAGACACACCCACTACTATCCATTTATATGGTATCAATGACTTGCCAGTTGCCTCTAGGGGTTTACCAACTATAAAATACCTACCTAGATTACTATAATTGCTGTATCGCTAACTTCACTCTACTTGAATCCAAAAAGTACATAATTTACCTGGGTTTTGCTATAACTGTTTGTCGGTGCTTACCGACAGTCCAAAAGACTAAAATGCCCCTCTCTTTTGCCTTTAATGTCCAGACATTTGAGGATTACAAGTTCTGCAAATAAGACGAGGCTTGCATGATGCATGAGACTTTTAGGGAAAATAATGATTGAGATAAGAATGTAGGAATAGGATTTTTGATGTTGCAAAAACTCAAATAGTAAGTGAAAGCGAACATTTCCAAATCCAAACCTCAAAACAACTTGCACTTTCGGCCATGAATCAATAAATCATAATGCCATTCAATACAACACGCCTAACATATCATCTGAGTGTCAGTTTGCATTTATGCGTAGCCAAATCTAACCCTTCCCCAACCAATAAGTTTTAACACTTGTACCAAACCATCTTTCGCTCATAATTAAGTTTAAAATCATTCTGCACCAGTCCACTAACTTTTACTGCATCTAGAATGGCCAGCGTGTTACACTGCACCACTGTGACATTTGAACAGTTTCAAATTTAAAGCTTAAGAAACGAGCATCTTAACAAGTAAAGAATTGAACTGCTCAAACCACCCGACACTCTGGTAGTTACCTGAAATATTGGAAGGCATCCATGTAAGGCTCATAAGCTAATGTTGGTGGTTACCTGAAATATTTTCAAAGAGGCTTTAGGTATCTGTCGCGAACGTAGATCGGAGATCGGACGGAGATGTTCCCGGAAATCGCCATGTGCTTTAACGGAGTAAATGAAATTAGGGCAAAATCAATTTTGACTATTTCAATAGAGGGAAAGAAAGTCAAACATTAGTTTATATACAATGAGACTTTGTAATTGAGTCCTTGAAGAAATCGAAATGACTGATTGACACCTTAAATAATACTACAACAGACAGATTGAGTGCAATTGTTGATCAGCTGCAAATCCTATCAGCTATACAATAATGAGATTTATTTAAAAAATATCAAATAAAATTACGAATGCTTCAATATTTTAAAATTCAATCCAAACATTACCAATCAAAGCTTCATTTGTAATATTTTGATGTTAATTATATGACATTTTACATGACATTAGGTCATTAGGTGCCATATCATGCTATATATTAGGTCAACTACTAAACTCAACTACGATCATTTGCTGACGATTTGAATTTTGGGCAATGCTTTACATCGAGTCAAAATGACTTAGTTACTTTTCATTCATAAATCATGATGCGTAAATATTTAAATAACAATCATTTTAACTAGCTGCAAATGATGTTTTGCACTGAATCGATTCCAGTTTTCAGTGAGCTAGTACGAACTTATCATACATTAATCTGTTTACGGTTGCATCTAATTTTGTACCTCCAGATGACTGGTGCTTGATTAGAAGCTTCCTAAAGCTTACTGATATACGTGTGCTGAGAGGCAGAATCCACGGCTCATGTTTGGTTAGAGAGTGAGTAATTAATAATTTACCTACCTGACATAACTATGACGATGATTGTGATACTCTTCCACGAGTTTGACCATCTGGCAGCACAGTTTAGTGTACATGTTGACTACTTTGAAAAATCCATGCCCTAATAATCAACATTCCTATATTTGGTGCGTTATGTGGGCGTATGACTGAATTCATATTAATATTTTCAACTTCGTCAACCAATGACCTTGCTAGGTTTTCATCATATTCATGGAATATGCATGCTTGTGTGCATATATATATTATGAGGACCACTTTCATCCACTATTTTATCTATTTAGTGTTAAGTGACAATCACTAAGCTACTTGTATTTAGCATTATCTACTAATTCAAAAGATAAACACATGTCATCCAATTTTGATGAACTAGTGGATGAGATGGACGATTGAGATGTGTACGAATATAATTTAAGAATATGAATGTACTTGAGCACTTACGAATTTAAATCACTCGTAATTACGTAAGCACCACTATTAACTTAGTACACTTTCCATGATCACAAACCTGTCAAAATTTGTCCAAAATCCTAACCGAAACATTTAAAAGAAGATAGTATATGTAACTTAAAACAACCACCACCTTCCGCTCTCACACAACAATTAAACCCCAGTCCACATAACTCATCAATGCTGCCTGTTGTAGTTTGCCAGCCTTCTCTATATCTAACTACAGCTGTGGCATATCTGGTGGAACTGTCAGATTTGGTGGATCCATGGATCCACCTTAATCACCGTTCATCTCCTAATATATTCAATGAGAGATAGACACGTGGTTAGGTGAGAGAAAATTTCGTTTGGTTTGATTTGGATGATTAGTTAGGTTAGTTTGTATGTATAAGGGTATATGGGTCATTTTATAAACTCATTAAATCTGTGACTGACAACCCATACCTCTATCTCTAATCTAAAACTCATTTTCAAACCTTCTCTCCTCTCTCCCCTCTCCCCTCTGCTCATTTCTGCGAATCCAAAACCCATTTTTCAAACCTTCGCCGCTTCATCACCTCTGTTCTGTCCAAAACCCATTTTGAAATTGTGGCACGAGAGAGACGACGGTGGCTGGGTGATGTCTGGACCCGGACGAACGTTAATTAGAGTTTCAGGCTCTCTACAAATTCATCGCCGGCACTGGCTACCATCTCCGACGACTCAACCGCCTTCCCGTACCACTCCACTACTCCATCCATCTCCCGAACCCAACCATATCTCCTAACCCTAATCCCAAACCAATTTCCATTATCTTTGTGAATTGCCGATTTTACAGCGAAGGAAGGGAATCGACGCCGACGAGGGAGGAAGTGAACAAGGCAGTAGAGGAGATAAATGCGAAGTCTGTGAAAGCGAGGGAAGAAATAGATCTGGCGATGGAGTCGAAGGAGACTGTTTATTTTAACGAGGAGGCGATGGTGGCTAAGGAAGCAGTGAAGGAGGTTTTGGATATGTTTGATAAGTGCGAATGGCAGTCGAGTGAAGCTAACGGAACCGTCGTTATCGCTGCTGGTAACAAGATGTTAACTGATTGGGGCTATGGCCGCATTTCCTAACTGATTAATTTGGCTGTTTGGTCATAATATGAGACTGATTGTTGTCGACCATGTGATGTTTCCAAATGCTTGATTGACAAGTTGTGAAGTTTTTGAGTTGATCACTATTTGCAATGCCACTGATATGTTTAGTAGTTTGATTTTTGTGCATTTGTGTTGTTGATAGGCATTGAAAAACTTCCTCATCTGTGCCTCTTTGCATATGTTGACAACATGCCAATTAGATTGAGCTTTTGTTACTTCCACTAAAAAATAGTGTTGACTAACTTGTCTTATGCTTTACGGTGTGAGTAGTTTGTCTGGATGAGTTCTATGCCAAGTTTTGTCACGAGTTTGTGTACTGAATTCATGTTATGTGCGCAATCTGCAGGGTTTGAAATGAGAGTTTGAGCTGCTTGGCATTTGGTGTTGTTTTCTGCTGCTGTTGAAATTGATGACTCTTTATGGGTTGGGGAAGATGGAACGTGGGCAACTTGGGCTCGTTATTGATGGGTTGGGGAAGATGGAACGTGGGCAACTTGGGCTCTTTATGGGTTTATGTGCTAACAAATTTGTAGAATTAGTTAGTGATGAGAGCTGGTAAATGAAATGGAAAATCTTGCAGTTTGTTTTAATTTTGATTTGCAATACGACTTTTCATTTTATGTTTAGATTTTATGTTTGCATTTTATGTTTGCATTTTGTGTTTGCATTTGTGTTTGCATTTTGTGTTTGCATTTTGTGTTTGCATTTTGGGTTTGCATTTTGTGTTTGCATTTCATGTTTGAAGGACGTGTGTTTCCATTCTGATTCATATTGCAACACATGTCGTACTGAGTGAACTGGTAATTGTTTATTGCTTATTATTTTGGATCGCATTACATTTTATTTTTATAGCGTTCTTACGTGTTTTGTACAACCATGAAGGTTGCTTAAACTTCGTTATGTTGTGCTTATCATCGCCAATTATCTTTGTTGGGTTATCTTCGTCGAGTATCTATTATATTGCGCTTATTATCGCCAAATTAACCTGTTGGAATTAAAAACTCTACACAATATGCATTTTCTATTCTGCACATTTCATGTTTGCATTTTGTGTTTGCATTATATAAAACGTAAAATCAACAGTAAGGTGCAACAACAAGGTGCAAGAACAAAGGTGCAAGAACAAGGTGCAAGAACAAGGTGCATGTTTCAAATGTTAATCAAAATGCTCAATTCGCCAAAAACATTCCCACTAATAACACGAATCCGGGTTCTAAGTTATATGTTCACAATTCTAGCACTGACTCTTAATATTACAACATGTTCCAAACCGCCAGTACAAACCAAAATACAACATATTTTACAGACCTCTACACCAATAGCAGCGTACACAACAGCCTCAATCTCCTTCACAACCACAACAACAACAGCAACTCATCTTTTTCTTCCGCAACTAACGGAACTCAGCACTTTCGCTATGACTTCACAGACAACGGAGTCCAATATGTTGCCCCATTCGGCGATGTAGTCACTAAACAATGAGAATCATCCGTTACCATACAACTGCGATTTCCAACTGCGAACATAACACAATTTAGGTAAAATGATACTGAAGCATATCATTTTTGTTCAAAATAATGCAATGCAACACAACACAGGACGACTGCATGCTGAAGTGCAAGTGAGGAAAAAATGCAACTATGAGTTGCAACTACAAAGTGCAATAGTAAGGTGCACATGTGAGGTGCAACAGTTAAAATGCACATACAAAATGCACATAGCTTCAAGCAACCTTCATGATTGTACAAAATATGTTTGCATTTTATGTTTGCATTTTATGTTTGCATTTTATGTTTGCATTTTGTGTTGTATTTTATGTTTGCATTTTGTGTTTGCATTTTGTATTTGCATTTCATGTTTGAAGAACGTGTGTTTCCATTTCTTTGCATTTTATGTTACGTGATTGCATTTTATTTTTTATTTTTAAATAATTAAATATTTATTATTTATATTTAATTCATTTAATTTTCAATAAACAGTAATGGTGAAGGGAATATAAATATTTGTTTCATAACTTGTAAGAAATTGTTTACAAATAATTTTCATAACTTGTAAGAAATTGTTTACAAATTGTAGTGATTGTGGGTGAGATTGAAATTGATTAAAAAGAAGATGAAGTCTTGGGAGTTGATGAGTTTGATATGAAAATGAAATTTGATGAAAAAAGAATGAAAAAGTCACAAACATTAAAAAGATTACAAAATTCACTTTCATTCATATCATTTCAAATTTCAAAACAATATTTAACATCAAAGTACAATCACACATTTAATGCATGCAAAAACTGTCACATCACCACATTAATTGCATCAACACACTTGCTATCAACAATTAATGCTAACAATTTGATACTAACTAATTCCTAACTATGACTATAATACCCTTGGTTACATAAATGAATTGTATTTAATGTTGACACGTGTCGCCCTCTCAATCCATGGATGAAAGCGATCCAACGGTTATGGATGGCGTTCCAGGGATCCACCAAAAGTGGGGGGTTCCATGGGATATTTTCCCTATGTAACTTGAAACAACCACCACCTTCCGCTCTCACACAACAATTAAACCCCAGTCCACATAACTCATCAATGCTGCCTGTTGTAGTTTGCCAGCCTTCTCTATATCTAACTACAGCTGTGGCCATCTGCGAATTAAAGAAAATAACATCATTCAAATCCCCCGGCCCCATCCGGATGAATAGTGTTTTGAGGCTAAACTTAAGGACACGTTCATCCGACTAGTGCAATAATATACTCCAAGTAGTTATTTTTGCAGTTAGGCGTTGAAATAGTGTCAGTGCACAAACATAATGCAAGTGAAAACAAGTTGCGTGTTTGAAGAAATCAGTTAGTGGATTTTTTTGATTGAAATGTGCAACTGTATTTTTTCTTTTTTTGATACATTAGACACCATCTTTTAGCTACCACTATATATTCAATACCTGGTTTCTAAAAGATTTCTCCAAGCCTCTCCAAGGATCAGTTCTAGCATTTGTCCAACCAAGTACCAGAACCAAAATTTACAAATCCCAGAGACAACACTCTGCTAGAAATATCAGCTAAATTCAGGATACAAATCCCAACAAGTTCCAAATTTGGATACATACGGCCAAGAGTCATCTATCTTGTGGCATTCAAGGAGATTTGTAGACCTACTGCCATGGTAGCTGCAGCACCCTTGTCCTCCTGGCCATGGGAGAATTTGGGCAATCTTAAGGTCTTATAAAAACTTTGTTTTATTTGTGTTTTTTGCTGCTGATGTGAAGCTGAGTGGCTGATTTATAGGTTTTTTTTTGTTTGTGGCAGTACTTGTTGTATGGACCCTTTGTAGGGAAGGTATTGTATTCTTGGTATCAGGACGATATTCTAAAGGACAAGAGCAGCCTGTGGTGTCTTGGTGTTCTCATATGCAACTTTGTTAGATACTTAGTTCATGATGGTTGGACTAGCTTCAATGGCATGTTGTGCCTCAATCGCAATCGTCGCATCATTCATGATAGTGCTGGTTTCAAGCAAATCGATCAAGAATGGGACTGGTAAATAATGGCTTTAATCTTCGATGAAATTTATGCATAAGTACTATTTGTGGAGAATTTAATTGTCTTGTTTGTGATTTTGGGTTTTGATTCACTTATTTCAGGGATAACTACTTGGTCTTGCAAGTTACATTTGGCTTCTTGGCTTACTATATCTTCCCTTTCATGGTGGATCTTCCCATATGGAGCCTTGGGAGCATGATAGCTGTTCTTGCACTGCATATTGCCATTTCAGAGCCTCTTTTTTACTGGGCTCACAGACTTCTTCATGAAAACCAATTCATGTTTAAAAATTACCACTCTCTTCACCATTCATCTCCAGTCCCTCATCCTCAAACTGGTGAGATTAACTCAGAAATCTTTCTTTGTACATAATCATTTCCAAGACATAACCAAAGTTGATTACTAACTTGATTTTTCATCTGTTGCAGCTGAGCATATGACGATGCTAGAACATCTGATGCTCACCTTAGTGACAGCAGTTCCAGTCATTGGATCCAGCCTTATAGGCTATGGATCCATATCAATGAACATTGCATATCTTGTAATTTTTGACATCCTAAGATGCCTAGGGCACTTAAATGTTGAAATTTTCTCCAGTAAGATCTTTGACGCTCTCCCGTTCCTCAAATACCTTATCTACACACCAAGGTAAGAAAGATATGTTAAGCCTAACTTTTAGATTATTAAGTGCCTGCGGTGTTGGAATGCATTTAATTCATTTGGTTGTTGTTTCCCAACTAATCTCACAGCTATCACACATTGCACCACCAAGAAATGGGCAGCAACTTCTGCCTTTTCATGCCAGTTTATGATGCCTTGTGGAATACATTGAACCCTAAGTCCTGGGACTTGCAAAAGAAGACCAGTTCAGGTACATATTTCATTTCAAACCAAATTTACTCCTCTTACTCTGACAAATATTATATATTAATCATCAGTTAAATGATCTGAATAGTGAATACTGATAAATGACACCGTAACAATACTATCTTGGCAGGAGAAAAGAGCAGAGTGCCAGACTTTGTGTTCTTGGCACATGTTGTGGACCTGACTTCTTCAATGCATGCCCCATTTGTGATGAGGTCTTATGCATCAAAACCCTACAAAGTTCCTATTCTGTTGCTGCCATTCCTTCCGGTTGCTTTTCTGATTATGCTTGCAATGTGGGCTTGGTCTAAGGCATTTTTGGTTTCCTTTTACCATCTACGGGGAAAGTTGCACCAAACTTGGATCGTTCCAAGATTCGGTTTTCAGGTAATTCTTTAGAAAAGGATGTTCATTACTTATTGATATCGAACTGAAGTCTAGTAACCTAACTAACAAAACTATATTTTGTGCAATCGCAGTATTTCTTACCATTTGCAGCAGATGGAATCAACAAGAAGATAGAAGAAGCCATCCTTACTGCTGATAAAATTGGGGTCAAGGTTATCAGTTTAGCTGCATTGAACAAGGTACTTAGTATTGGAACTCTGAGTTCTTCACAATTGTAGATAAATAACTCTATATTCATATAAAATGATGCGATCAAGTTAATCGCTAGGCACAAACTATTAGTAGTTTTATCTTGTGGTCACGTAGGTCCACATCAATAGATTACATAAATACGACACTTGCCATATCATATTTGGTTGGTTTGATCACATCGGATAGAGTTGTTAAGTTAGAATTCAATTCTAGCAAGCAATGACTTAAATTGTAGCTTCTCAACCATCTCAAAAGTGACTGGTGCGATTATTGTGTAGGGTTCACTTTCATACATATAATTCAACGTTGCATGTGTTGAACATAAATCGCATCTCACTTTAATACATTGCAGCATTAATTAGGGCAACTGGCTTACTGGCAGCCTAGACAGATGAACTTTTTATAATGAAATTTATTCACACGAGACTTTTGTTTTGTTGGCATAGAATGAAGCCTTGAATGGAGGAGGAACATTGTTCGTAAACAAACACCCAGACCTAAGGGTTAGGGTTGTACATGGTAACACATTAACTGCTGCAGTGATCATCAATGAGATACCTAAGATGTAAAGGAAGTGTTCTTAACTGGTGCTAACATTCAAAGCTTGGTAGAGCATTGCTCTCTACCTTTGTCGCCGTCAAGTTCGCGTTGCTGGTAAGAAATAATTATATGTAGTATATATACATCATTTTCCACTACTCGTTAATGAGTTTCAAAACTTTTATTAATAATCTGAAAATTGATATACACTTACAGATGTTGACTCTCTCAACTGAAGATTTCAGAAGATTCAGAAAGAAGCACCACCAGAGTATCAAAGTACCTGGTTAGGTCACAAAGTATCAAGCAGCGCAACACTGCAAGGTACTCGCGGTTGAACTGCTTACTAGAACTCATAAAAGAAGTTTATAAAATGGATTTCCATCCTAAATCAGCAACCATTAATCAAGTTTTTTGTTCTCACTAGACATGGATTGTTGGGAAATGGATCACATTGCGAGAACAAAACTGGGCACCTAGTGGCACTCATTTTCATCAGTTTGTTGTTCCACCAATCTTAGCCTTCAGAAGGGACTGCACCTATGGTGATCTAGCAGCCATGAGATTACCAGAGGATGTTCAAGGATTAGCCTCTTGTGAGGTAAAAACTAGTATTTATTTTGTCACTGCTCATGTGCATATATATTGTTAAATTCACGTCTAATATGACACCATCCTATCTATATCCTTGTACAGTACAACAATGGATAGAGGAGTGGTCCATTGCATGTCACGCTGGTGGTGTAGTCCATTTCCTCGAAGGATACACTCATCATGAGTTGGGGCCATTGAGGTGGATAGAATTGATCAAGTCTGGGAGGCAGCAATGAGACATGGAATGAACGCAGTCTCCAGTTCCCCTAAAGAAATAAACTCCTAGAAAGTAGAAACTACAACCTGTTTAAATATTGCCAGTGATCATACCCTTAATGCTCCACATCCAATCAAGTGTGAAACAATCCCTTTTCATTCTTCTAGTTTTGATGGCATTGGAAATTTAAAAATATATTATGAAACTGCATCTGTGTGTGCGATGAAAATTAAACCCTAGATTTATTGTTACTTCTACTTCCCTAAAGACTGTACATCAAATGTATAAAATGTATAATAAAAAAATGTATAAAATGTATCTATCGCCTGTGCATATCAACAATATTTTTGGTACTTTTACTTTTTTCATCTTAACAGAATGGACACTCATTATAGATATTTTGATAAATTCAATAAAATTATCAAACTGCCCCTAAACATTTTTGATACTGAAATAATAACTTTATTTTAACCGTCAATGTGCACCGACCGTTAGGGGTGTAAACGAGCCGAGTCGAGCCGAGCATCAGCATGTTCGAGCTTGGCTCGCCTAAAATTCATGCTGCTCGAACTCGAGCTCGAGCTCGCCGAGCTTCAATTTATCTAGCTCGAGCTCGGCTCGTTTAACTTTTTGCCTAATCGAGCTCGGCTCGCGAGCTAGCTCGTTTGTGACAAATTTTTTTAAAAATATTCGACTTTTAATAGAACATGCTCCCTCATGCTCAATTCAAAACTCAATAGAGCTCAAACCGCAAGCTTGACTCGAAATACACTAAAACATTCGAGTTTCACTCGAGCTCGATAATAGCTCGATTTTCTCAAAAAAAATTTAACACACGAGCTCAACTAAAGCTCAATTCCACGAGCTCAAATGAAGCCCAAAGAATCTTTACTTCATCTCAGCCATTTGGCCATGAGAAGTTGGTAATTATGGTTGGAAGGATGGTTTATTTATTCACATTTTCTACTCATTCCTCCTGGCGGTGAGCGATGTGGGATTGATATCCGCGGGCCCTAAAGGATTTTTTCCGCGGACCCTAAACGAATTAAATTTAATTGTTAAGGGTCCGCGGAAATAATTATTCCGGGTCCGCGTATCTCTAAGTAAATGTGTATTTGTCGAGGAGCATGAAGATTGCTCAAGCTAGCAAAATATACTTGTACTGAGCACCGTCTAGGAGACTCGCTTAATAAGACTCAATGCCACGGGTACCAAGTTTAGGTACCGTGATGAGACAATTTACTTCTGCATTCAAACCGATCATATTGCGTTTCCAAGCATCCTACTGGAACTTGTTGTCCCAATCAAGACACTAGCCAGGGAAATGCAAGGTGGGGTTCTCCACATTGAGTTAAAAAAAGGAGACATTGGTACGACAAAATGGGCATGGTTTGGATTATGTACTGCAACGGGAAGAGGGTGGGGTTTACAGATGAAAGGTGGTGAGGATATACACTATTGAAGCAAACAGTCCAAAAGTGTAACGAGACACAAAAAAAAGACATGATTCTTAGTTTGGACAAATTATTAATCACAATGTTGTAATTTATATTACGTTTTTAAACATTAAAAATGCACTGTGCCACATAATCTTGTCTTAATTATCAACAAGGTAATTAACATGTCTTATTTTTAAAAACCTTGTTGGCTAACCACTTTTTAAGTCATCCTTAAAAAACTAATCAATGGGTAAGCTTAAAGTATAATGTGATAATTTGATATTGAATTAGATAAAAACACATACGATTGAAGTTGATGCATATATAGAAGTTCATTTTTACAGCTCATGCATAAAGAAATTTAAAGATAGCTTATTAATATTTTGTATTAACAAATATTAAATTATGTGTAAAAATACACGTAGCACAATGTATAAACAGGATTACGTGTAATATTCTTGTCAATAACATGTTGTAAATTAGTACTAATCGAGTATATAAACAAGTCCTAATCGAGCAGGTAAACGAGCCGTTCACGAAACATAAACGAGCCGAGCACCCCTCTGCTCATGTTCGGCTTGTTTATTAATCGAGCCGAGAAACCATGCTCAAGCTCGGCTTGTTTATTATCGAGCCGAGCTTTGACCGAGCTTTGACCGAGCCGGCTCGCGAGTAGCTCACGAACGCTCGGCTCATTGACACCCCTACCGACCGTCAGTGCATATAGCAAAAACTCAAAATGTTACTTACGTCGTACATTTCTTCAATTACAGCCTCAAGATCGAGTAACTTGTGTTGTAGATTTGGCCTAATAATGAGAACCAAAAAGTCATTAGTTAGCAGGCAAGATTTGGACAAAGCAATTAATCATGGAAATGATTTAGTTAGTGGTTATAAGCTCAATTCATGTAAAAGTCAACAATGATGAGTTTGTGACATTTTGACATGACTCGTCTGTTTTAAGGTCAAAAAATCTTACTAATTTCAAAAAGTAGTTCGCTAATCATGCAAAGGAACCTCCTGCCTCGTTTCAGCTCCAGACGACAGGCGGCCAGACACGATCTACAACCTGAGTAGCCGACTCCTCGATAACAAATTTTGACCTAGGAGAAATTAGAAAATATACATGATTCATGAAAGCTAGGGGGATTCTGTAATTTAGCAAGAAAATGAGTGTAATTTGTAGATAACAAATATTTGTCTGCTGAAAATACCTTCAGAACATTATATGCAACAGATTTCATCCAAAACAGTTCTCTCATACTTTATTTCTTCCCAAGCATCATCTGAGCTCTGGAGCACTCTGATCGTGTAGTTTCACATGATGAAGATCAGCAATGCATAGTTGCCAGACTCATACATGCGAACATGGAGATTCATGTACTTTCCGTGTTTCAAGTGAGCTTAAGCTACATTATAATAAGTCTGGAACCCAAGACGTGACCAGAAGTTACGGATACCTGACCCTGACCCATTATAATAAGTACCAGTTTTATATAATGCAACAAGCCCAGTTTTATCTGCAGCCTAATTGATCGACGATCCTTGCGAAAAATGGAAATCTTAGGATCATATCCCTAGTCCACTAGCTTCCATTTTTTGTACCAGCTCAATGGCTCATTACTGTTAGGATAAAAATAGTATATGGAAATAAATTTGGTATTCACCATTATTGTTTTACATTTATTATTATTCTATTATTGGCAATATATTTTCTATATAAACCTTCGTATCATTTACACAATTACATATAAATAAAACATTTTCATTCTTTTTCATAAATCTATCAATTACGACATGCTTCCAAGAATTGTTAATAATAAATTTGGTGCCTAAGAAATAGTGATGCGTTATCAAAAAAAGTATAATAGTACCAGTTTTATGTAATGCAACAA
Organism: Sedum album; assembly: GCA_006409495.1. Classification (NCBI taxonomy): domain Eukaryota; kingdom Viridiplantae; phylum Streptophyta; class Magnoliopsida; order Saxifragales; family Crassulaceae; genus Sedum; species Sedum album. The sequence goes on along the minus strand of QZGG01001965.1, from coordinate 12,723 downwards.
GCTCTCTTAATATTCACTGGTTCATAAGTAAAAGTTTCTAATTACTATCGCTTATTCGGACAATAACGATCTAGCAAGGATTCCAGACTTATATTTTCTTCTCTGCTTTAATTGCATCAAATGTCACAGTTTAAACTCCTTGGGGCCTAGGTTCAAATCTTAGCAACCATACAACTTAATTTTGAATTTCTTCAGCGGTCGTTTGTCGTTGATGTTAGCTGCAATCAACAAGCTAACAAGAAAGAGAAAAGCTTGCTGCAGAAAGTACCAATCTAGCCGACTTGGGAACTCGTGAATATCTTGGAGATATTGGAGAGTATGCTGCACCTAGTGGACAATAGAAGACCATGCTCTACCTAGTGGACAATAGGAGGGCAGCCGAAAGCACAAAGTGAACAGTGCCACGGACAAGACCCTGCACGTGGGTCTCTATTCAAAATGAGAGGATGAACTCATTTTGAACTCTCCCTCCCATTCGAAACTCAAGCACAACTCAAGAATCTAGAGAGTGATTCAAGTGAGGTTGAAGATCTTCTTGTGTAAGGCTAAAGTGCATCAAGGAGATAAGCTTGGAGTTGAAGGTCTGAAGGACCTGGTGGCAGGAGGACATCCCAGCAGCAGTGCGAGGGATCTCAGGAGCAACCAAGGGCGTTCTGTGTAAGGCTGAAGTGCATCAGAACCCAGATCCTTGGTGTGTGAGAGCTACAACAGATTCAGGGGGAATCGTGTGAAGGTAGCGTCTCTGGAAGTCACGAACAGGGTACTGACCCTGGGTAAGCTGACTTTTGTGTTGTAATAGCTTTTGTTGTTGTTACATAGTACAAACTATTGTTTTGTATAGTCGATTGATTTAATAAAGAAATCATTCGACATCATTTCCGCTGCGTGTATACTTTGTGAAGTCCCTGCAGTCTGGGATCAGGTCCCTAACAGTTCCTGAGTCCCTAGATACACTAACCACGGTCCTTCAATTGGTATCAGAGCCCTGTGCTCTAGATTGTTGGTTAGTTTGCAGGTATGTCAGGTGGTGATTCGTTCTCAACGCCTCCAAAGCTCAAACCGGGAGAGTATGACTCTTGGGCGATTCGGTTCGAGGAACACGTCCTTGCTTTAGATGGCGAGGTATGGCAGATCATTGAGCAGGGTCGTCAGTTCATCATGGATGATGAAGACCAGACCAAAGAGAAGCCGAGGGCTCTCTACACCACTGAGGACTTCAAGAAGCTTCAGAAGAACGCTCAAGCCATGAAGGTTCTGCATGCTGCTTTGGAACCTGGTGATCTAGAGAAGGTCATCATCTACACAGACCCGTCTGAGGTCTGGGATGCTCTGGAGGATATATGATGGTTCGGGGGACGTCAGAAAGAACAGGATCCTCACTGCACAGACGAGGTACAGGAGTCTTCGTCAAAACAAGGATGAGTCGATACATGGGTATCACTCAAGGTTTCAAGGATGCTTGGCTACCTTGTCAAGACTTGGAAAGGTGTACGAGACATGGGAGATTACCCATCACTTCCTTCAAGGATTGTCACCGGAGTGGGATGACATATCAAGGACCTTAGCTTCACTTGCTGATACTAAGAGAATGACCTAGAGGACCTGGTATCTAAGTTGGAGAGTGACATGCTCATTGAGAAGATGAAGCTAGAGGGTCGCGAACCTCAAAGATCCGGAAAGCAGATTGCTTTGGTCTCTGAGAAGGGAAAGAACCAGAAGAACTCCAAATGGAAGAAGTTCAACAAAGGTCTGGTGAAAGGAAAGAAGGAAGAGGGGATGAAAAACTTCTGACGGATGCGATGAAGGTCATGACCCTGAAACCGAATCCAGGGAACTCAAAAACCCAACGTCAGAAAAGAACTGCAACAATGGACGATGAGTGCTTCTACTGTGGCAGAAAAGGACATTTTGCTAAGGATTGCAGAAAGAAAAAGTGGGATCAAGCTCACAACAAGGAAAGGCCTCACGGTGAGAGACCGAAGGACAACAAGGCCATGATCGCTGCTTGGGGGGACTCCGAGGAAGACAGCGACCTGGATAGTCAATGTGAGGTCAAGACTTCAGAGGACCACATGTCTTATGGCCAGAGGTGGATCCTCATCATCCTCATCCAAGGAGGTAAAGAATACCTCTAAGTCATCTACTTTTGAATCACGTACCGATCTAATTAATATTATTAGAGGCTTTCATGATAAATATTATGAATTGTCTAATGTGATTGCTAAGCAAGATGCTCAGCTTGTTGAGAAAGATGCCAGGATTAGGCAGCTTGAGGCTGAACTCAACAGAAGACAGGGTTGCGAGACTAGTCGCGGACCTGGTCAAGCTAAGAAGGGTGTGAACTTGGTCAAGGACCTCGTCAAGCTAAGCAGGGTCGTGAACCTGCTGCAAGGGTAAAGACAATGTTCAGGGAACAAAGAAGTCAAGACCCGGTCTCGGTTATGGTGAGGTAACCATACTGAAGAGAGCTCCACAAGCTGGTGAGCCTAGGAGTACTCCACATGTGAAGGTGGACCTTCAAGACAAGGCTAGACATATGGTAAGGGATACCGTATATGGGCAAAGAATGCTCAAGGCCGTGAACCAACAAGGATCGACTTCAACCATCGAAAGAAGAAGATTGCTGAGTTCAAGAAGGAGAACTTCAAAGGGAAGAAATCTGTTTCCATGTGGAAAGGAGGGACATTTGAAGAACAAGTGTCGGAAAGCTTCCAAGACTGAGGTTCAGGACCCTGGTTACCTAAGCGAGGGACGTCAACCCGGATTGACAAGGATGTCAAAGCTGATGCTAATGTTTCTAACCCTATTGTTTGTGTTGGTTCTGTTTCTAAGAAGAAACCCAAAGAGGCAAAGCTCGTTTGGGTTCGTAAGAACTGATTGTTTGTGTGCAGGTGAAGAGAGGGACTCGTACTGGAACAGGTCCCTGGTATATGGACAGCGGGTGTTCAAGCCACATGACAGGTCAAATGGACTATTTCTCTTCACTGCAGCAGCATCCAGGGGGCTCTATTACCTTTGGGAACAAGAGCAAGGGTGAGATCTTTGGTACCGGTATGGTAAGCTTATCGGAAAAGGTTAGCATTGATAATGTGAACTTGGTTCATAATCTAAAGTTTGATTTACTTAGTGTTTATCAACTTTGTCAAGGAGGAAACAACAAGGTTGTTTTCACATCTAATGGGTGTTTTGTTAAGTCTCTTAGCACAGGTAAGATTCTTCTCAAAGGCACGGTTGATAATGGGGTATACAAGACCGATCCGAGTTGGGATCCGGATGAGTACCTCTGTTTGTCATCTAGGGCAGACAACTCAAACCTTTGGCATAGACGTCTTGGTCATGTGAATCGGAAGTTGATGAAGAAACTTCAGAGGTTGGATCTTGTTCGAGGCCTTCCAGAACTGGGTCAGGTACCTGACGAGGTATGTGTACCCTGTACAAGAGGAAAGCAGACAAGGACCTCATTCAAGCCAAAGAAGGTTGTGAGTACCAGCAGTCCCTTGGAATTGGTGCATATGGACTTATGCGGACCAATGAGGACTCAATCAATCGGAGGGAACAAGTATGTGTTCGTCTTGGTTGATGATTATTCAAGGTTTACATGGACGATTTTCATATCTTCAAAGACTGAGGTATTTGATCGGTTCGGAACCTGGGCAAAGGAAGTAGAGACTTCACTTGTTAAGAAACTCAGAAGCATCAGATCAGATCATGGTACTGAGTTTGACAACGCACAATTCATCAGCTGGTGTGCTAGTCAGGGTGTTCATCACAACTTTTCAGCTCCGAGGACTCCACAGCAGAATGGGGTAGTTGAGCGGAAGAACAGGACCCTGGAAGATATGACCAGGACCTTGTTGCTTGAGAGTGGACTGCCAAAGAGATTTTGGGCAGAGGCCATGAGCACAGCGTGCTATGTGTTGAACAGGGCCTACTTGAGGCCACTTCTGAACAAGACTTCATACGAGTTGTTGAAGGGCAGAAGACCTTCTATATCGCACTTGAGGGTATTCGGGTGTCGGTGCTTCGTTTATGACAATGGGAAACATCAACTTGGAAAGTTTGATGCAAGAAGCGAAGAAGGAATATTTGTAGGGTACTCAATGCATAGTAGAGCCTACAAGGTGTACATCAAGAGGACTAGATCAGTCGAAGAGAGTGTACATGTGGTATTTGACGAGAATGTCATGCCAAGGAACCCTGCTGAGGTTCATGACCCTGGCAACGATCAAGAGTCAGGAACCTGCAGAAGTCTTTGTGTTTACACGGCCAGAGGCTGAAGACACAGAGGGTCCGGTACAAGAGGGTATCGATGAGGCACAGGAAGGTGTCGATGGGAATCCAGTACCTGATGGTATTGATGAGGATCAAGTCCATGATGAGGGACTTGTGCAAGATCAGTTACCTGATGATACGCAGGAGGTACTTGATCCAGATCAGGGACCTCAGGGAGATAACAATGAGTTGGAGACCTTAGGAGAGGTAGTTCCACAGAGGAGAAGTGCTCGGGTTAGTCAACCAAACAGGAGACTTCAAGACTTCTATTGTTATGCTGCTATCAAAGGAGAACGGGTTCAGACCGCGTTCGTGTCCCTGATGGAACCTAAGACGGTTCAGGAGGCACTCAAGGACCCCGATTGGGTTCAAGCGATGCATGAGGAATTGCATCAGTTCGAGAGGAACAAAGTATGGAGACTAGTACCTAGACCAGACAATCGGAAGGTGATAGGGACTCGATGGGTCTTCAGGAACAAGAAGGATGAGCAGGGACTTGTTGTGAGGAACAAGGCTCGGTTGGTTGTGCAAGGGTACAATCAACAGGAAGGCATCGACTACGATGAGACCTTCGCACCGGTAGCGAGACTAGAAGCTATCAGATTGCTCATTGCCTATTCGGTTCAGTATGGATTCAAGCTCCATCAGATGGACGTGAAGACGGCATTCTTGAACGGGTACCTCAAGGAGGAGGTATACGTGAAGCAGACTCCAGGGTTTGAAGACCCTGATCATCCGGACAAGGTATATGTCCTGGACAAGGCGCTTTATGGATTAAAGCAAGCACCTAGAGCATGGTACGAGAGGTTATCAGAATTTCTCATAGTTCATGGATATGAACGAGGGACCGTGGATAAGACGTTGTTTCTTCTAAGGACGGAGAAACATCTCTTGGTGGTGCAAGTCTATGTGGATGATATAGTCTTCGGATCGACTAGTAAGGACCTAGTCAAGAAGTTCACTCAACTTATGGAGAGTGAATTTGAGATGAGTATGGTGGGGGAACTCACATACTTTCTGGGACTTCAGATAGTCCAGGGAGAGTCAGGAACCAAGATACACCAAGAGAAGTACCTGACCGAGGTAGTCAAGAAGTATGGACTTGAGACATCAAAGCCCTCGACTACTCCAAGCTCTACCAGCGACTTAATGTCCAGGGACGAGAGCTCTCCCAAGACAGATCCTACGCTATACAGGGGCATGATAGGTTCATTACTCTATCTTACTGCTAGTCGTCCTGATATAATGTTTAGTGTCTGTGTATGTGCCAGGTACCAGTCAGATCCCAGGGAATCACACGTGAAGGCTGTGAAGAGGATTCTGAGGTACTTGAAGGGAACGAGGAACCTGGTTCTGTGGTATCCGAGGTTCAAGTCCCTGACATTGGAGGGATATACCGATGCAGACTATGCTGGGGACCGAGCTGATAGAAAGTCCACATCAGGGATGGCACAATATCTGGGCTCTTGCTTAGTATCTTGGGGATCTAAGAAGCAGAACTCAGTAGCTCTTTCTACTACGGAGGCCGAGTATGTTGCTGCAGGGTCCTGTTGTGCACAGCTCCTATGGCTGAGGAACCAGCTAAGTGACTTCAATCTTTTCTTTGATAAAATCCCTATATATTGTGATAATACAAGTGCTATAATTGTTGCTAAGAATCCGACTCACCATAGTAGGATGAAGCACATTGAAATTAGACATCACTTTATTCGGGATTGTGTAGAGAAGGGACTTGTGTGCATGGAGTCATGTAGGACGAGGAGCAAGTGGCTGATATTTTCACCAAGGCCCTGAGCAGGGAACCGTTCGAGAAGTTTAGAATGGCTCTTGGCATGATCTCTACCTAGTGAGGTACTCCTAACTTTTCTTCCGATGATTGGTTAGAGTAAGGTAGTTAGTTATGCTTATAAGCCTAAGTATGTGATTTTGTCTATGTGTGATAGATTGATTGCATGCATTACTTCTTGATTAAACATGAAAATGTCATATTTTGGTGCTGAATTTCTTTCTAGCCGTACCTTCCGGATCTTGATCCCAAACCTCATGAAGGAAGTGTACATTAGCCACCCTAGCCATACACACTGAGGGACTTGATGAAAAATTCACTAAGAGGTGAGTTGTGAGTGACTTCAGTTGTGATGTATAGATATCTTATAACCCTTTGGGTTCAGCCAAGTCATCACAACGTCCCTTGTGTAGTCTTTGGAATGGTATTGGATTTGCATTCTCTTGTTCAGGGCAGTGACTGGGTTCAGGAACCTCCAGAGAAGCATGAGGTATGTGACCAGGGAAGTCAGTACAACAGTAGCTTTATGGGAGCAGGTGGGGATGTGTACTTCATTTAATGGTCTTGGAAAAAGGTGTGTGGCGAAGGGACGCGACGATTGGACAGCGCATTGAAAGCCCAACCGGTTTGTCCAAAGGATTGATTACTCAAAAAGGGGTTTTAGGGTTTGCAAAGGCAAATTCAAATTCAAAATCCCCAAATCTCCAAAATCCGAAATCTCCCCAAACTCACTTCCGACGAACTCCGAAATCATCAATGGCATCTTCAACCAACTCAGCAAACAACTCCGACGCACCAAACACCGTGGCCGACGGCGCCACAAATCCACAGATCCAAGCGGCGGTGGAGGAAACCGTCACGGCTCAGGTGATGACTGAACAACCAGCAGAGGTTGTCGTGGCCCAGGAGGTGGTCGCGAAACCGACTGAAGAGGTTCCTGCGGCAGGCGCCGAGGAGACCGCTGTGGAGACCACCGTGGAGGTCGCTGGCGAGGAAGTTGCTCCGGCTACTCCGGTGAGAAGATCAATCTCCCTAAGTTGGTTCTCCACCAGATGGAGTACCTCAGCGGGTATGGCGTGCTAGGCTTCCCTCGGATCATAAAGAAGATCCTTCAGTACAATGACGTCTATGGGGCCCCAGATGATGAAGTCCCTATCACTAAGAACTTTGATGCCCTGCTGTTCAAGAAGCTGGGACTAGTGTTTGATGACACCCAGGGATGGGTTCGTGACCCTTCCAGGCAGATTGGGGACCAGACAGCAGCTGAGGCAGAGGCTTCCGAGGATCAGACACCTCAGGTGGTCAGTGGGGACCTTGAGCAGAGGTTGATTGCCCTGGAGGCTGGGCAGAGGGAAGTGAAGGCAATGTTGGCTGAGGTCCTGGACTTGCTGAGGAGCTGAGGACCCTGATATCAGAATGCAGATCCAATATCCCACATGTGACTAGTCCTGTTCTTGACCCCCCCCAAAACTTATCTTGTTTTTTTAAAACTATCTATGACATGCACTTTTGACTTTTAATGTTTAAGTTTGAAGTTTGCATAATTTCGATTTTATTACATGTTTGCATGATCATTGTTTTGGCTTATTTGTGTAACCTTCCACCCTTATTTGATAATGCCAAAAGGGGGAAGAGTTATGGGTATCTCACTCAGGGGGAATCATATCAGGGACCTGTCTCTGATACTCGAGTGAGAGCCCTGGTTAGGGTTAAGGGGGAACTGTCCATACTTGTGACTCACTAGATAGACTATATAGTTCATTGCTCTGATATGATTTTGTTATATTGTCTATCATGTGTTTGTCATCATCAAAAAGGGGGAAATTGTTAGATCCTGAGGTTCACATCCCTCAAGAGGGTTTGGAGGTTCGGATACCTCTTGTGAACTCAAAGGATCTTCATACCCATGTTTTGATGATGACAGCATTCATTTGATGTCTTAAGTGAAGTGTTCAGGTTGATGTACCTGAGCAATGGACAGAAGGACTTGATAATCACGAAGGACTTGATAGGATCAAGTACCTGGGATTAGCATTCAGGGACCTGAGGACACAGCAGATCACGTGAAGGACAGCTGTACAAGAAAGAGAAAAGCTTGCTGCAGAAAGTACCAATCTAGCCGACTTGGGAACTCGTGAATATCTTGGAGATATTGGAGAGTATGCTGCACCTAGTGGACAATAGAAGACCATGCCCAAGTAAGGTCCTGGTGTTCACAAAGTGAACAGTGCCACGGACAAGACCCTGCACGTGGGTCTCTATTCAAAATGAGAAGGATGAACTCATTTTGAACTCTCCCTCCCATTCGAAACTCAAGCACAACTCAAGAATCTAGAGAGTGATTCAAGTGAGGTTGAAGATCTTCTTGTGTAAGGCTAAAGTGCATCAAGGAGATAAGCTTGGAGTTGAAGGTCTGAAGGACCTGGTGGCAGGAGGACATCCCAGCAGCAGTGCAAGGGATCTTAGGAGCAACCAAGGGCGTTCTGTGTAAGGCTGAAGTGCATCAGAACCCAGATCCTTGGTGTGTGAGAGATACAACAGATTCAGGGGGAATCGTGTGAAGGTAGCGTCTCTGGAAGTCACGAACAGGGTACTGACCCTGGGTAAGCTGACTTTTGTGTTGTAATAGCTTTTGTTGTTGTTACATAGTACAAACTATTGTTTTGTATAGTCGATTGATTTAATAAAGAAATCATTCGACATCATTTCCGCTGCGTGTTTACTTGTGAAGTCCCTGCAGTCTGGGATCAGGTCCCTAACAGTTCCTGAGTCCCTAAATACACTAACCACGGTCCTTCAGAAGGCATTGTTTTACTCGTTACATCGAGTTTCACAGGTAATGATTGAATATATTAAACTCTTATTTTATTTTATATAATGTTTGATTCATAAATTGTACTGCAGGTGCTTAGCAGCAAAAGGTGAGGAGTCTGGTGAATGTGAGAAGTTTGCTAAGTACTACCGTTCCCTTTGCCCTGGCGAATGGGGGTAAGTTCAATGTGATAAGTGAAGTTGTTCTGTTTCAAATTACAATGACTGACTACGTTCAATGTTCATTTTAGCAAACTCTCCTGCTCAATCACAGTTAAATGATGTTAACTGTTAACCTTAAAATTGTGTTGTGTCCTTCTTAGGTTCTTTCAGATTACATCAAATAAGCTGGCTACAGAATAAGCATAGCCTGTCACAACTATCCTTACTGTCTTTTTCTTACTTTGTTGAAGGACCGTGGTTAGTGTATCTAGGGACTCAGGAACTGTTAGGGACCTGATCCCAGACTGCAGGGACTTCACAAGTAAACACGCAGCGGAAATGATGTCGAATGATTTCTTTATTAAATCAATCGACTATACAAAACAATAGTTTGTACTATGTAACAACAACACTAGCTATTACAATACAAGAGTCAGCTTACCCAGGGTCAGTACCCTGTTCGTGACTTCCAGAGACGCTACCTTCACACGATTCCCCCTGAATCTGTTGTAGCTCTCACACACCAAGGATCTGGGTTCTGATGCACTTCAGCCTTACACAGAACGCCCTTGGTTGCTCCTGAGATCCCTCGCACTGCTGCTGGGATGTCCTCCTGCCACCAGGTCCTTCAGACCTTCAACTCCAAGCTTATCTCCTTGATGCACTTTAGCCTTACACAAGAAGATCTTCAACCTCACTTGAATCACTCTCTAGATTCTTGAGTTGTGCTTGAGTTTCGAATGGGAGGGAGGGTTCAAAATGAGTTCATCCATCTCATTTTGAATAGAGACCCACGTGCAGGGTCTTGTCCGTGGCACTGTTCACTTTGTGCTTTCGGCTGCCCTCCTATTGTCCACTAGGTAGAGCATGGTCTTCTATTGTCCACTAGGTGCAGCATGCTTTCCAATATCTCCAAGATATTCACGAGTTCCCAAGTCGGCTAGATTGGTACTTTCTGCAGCAAGCTTTTCTCTTTCTTGTACAGCTGTCCTTCACGTGATCTGCTGTGTCCTCAAGTCCCTGATTGTTAATCCCAGGTACTTGATCCTATCAAGTCCTTCGTGATCATCAAGTCCTTCTGTCCATTGCTCAGGTACTTCAACCTGAACACTTCACTCAAACATCAAATGAATGCTGTCATCATCAAAACATGGGTATGAAGATCCTTTGAGTTCACAAGAGGTATCCGAACCTCAACACCCTCTTGAGGGATGTGAACCTCAGGATCTAACAATTTCCCCCTTTTTGATGATGACAAACACATGATAGACAATATAACAAAATCATATCAGAGCAATGGACTATCTAGTCTATCTAGTGAGTCACAAGTATGGACAGTTCCCCCTTAACCCTAACCAGGGCTCTCACTCGAGTTATCAGAGACAGGTCCCTGATATGATTCCCCCTGAGTGAGATACCCATAACTCTTCCCCCTTTTGGCATTATCAAATAAGGGTGGAAAGTTACACAAATAAGCCAAAACAATGATCATGCAAACATGTAATAAGATCGAAATTATGCAAACTTCAAACTTAAACATTAAAAGTCAAAAGTGCATGTCATAGATAGTTTTAAAAAACAGGATAAGTTTTGGGGGGGGTCAAGAACAGGACTAGTCATATGTGGGATATTGGATAAGCATTCTGATATCAGGGTCCTCAGCTCCTCAGCAAGTCCAGGACCTCAGCCAACATTGCCTTCACTTCCCTCTGCCCGGCCTCCAGGGCAATCAACCTCTGCTCAAGGTCCCCACTGACCTCTTGAGGTATCTGATCCACGGAGGTCTCTGCCTCAGCTGCTGTCTGGTCCCCACTCTGCCTCGAAGGGTCACGAACCCATCCCTGGGTCTCATCAAACACTAGTCCCAGCTTCTTGAACAGCAGGGCATCGAAGTTCTTAGTGATAGGGACTTCATCATCTGGAGCCCCATAGACATCATTGTACTGAAGGATCTTCTTTATGATCCGAGGGAAGCCTAGCACGCCATACCCGCTGAGGTACTCCATCTGGTGGAGAACCAACTTAGGGAGATTGATCTTCTCCTTCCTGAGCAACTTGTCCAAGAGCAGCACGTCCTCCAGCTGGACAAAGCTAGTCTTGGACCCCCTCTGCATGATGTTGGTCACCAGAAGCTTGTGAAGGATCTTCACCTTCACAGTCATGGACTTCGTGGACACCTTACCCGGCTCTACTGTACCGCAGACCCTCTTCTGAACTGCGTACCTATCCCCAGCCTCTGGGGGCCACACTCCCTTCACGAAGTGGTCAAATCCCTGATGAGGGATCTCTAGCAGATGTGAGAGGTCCAGACTCGACACTCTCAGGTCCTCACCTCCAACCCTGAAGTTCAGGTAGACGTTCTTGCCTTTGACTTCTTTGGACAGATCCGAGTAGAACTCCAGGACCTTACTTGGGCTAACCAGTTCCTCACCACCCAGAAGGCTCTCCCAGCCTTGGCTTCTGATCAGCTCGAGCAACCCATCAAGTCTCTGCTCACGGAACCACTCCTCCGTGCAGAGCAACTCTTCCAACATTTCCTTCTTGGGTCCCTTGACCCTCTTAGCTGGTTCCTGAGTTTCCTCAGGGTCCTCAAGCTCTCTCTTGGGTTTCTTGCTGGCTTTTCGGATAGGCAGCAACCTGATGTTCGCAGCAGGGGTCTTCCCTTCTTAACTGGTCCCTTCTTGAATGACTCAGGTTTCTCAATCACCTGGACGTCCTCACTACTCTCTGAAGAGTCCGGAGCTGCTGACTTCTCTATCAAGGAATCTGGGGCAGCAATTCTTCCCATATCTGCCAACTCCTCCAGATAGTCATCGAAGGACTTCGCCTGGTCCCTGGACTCATCAGCACCTGCCTCTATCTCGGCACTGAGGTCATCACCTTCTGAGTCCTCCCTTTGGACTCCAGAACCTTCAGGACCCTTGTCCATCACTCGGGCCTTGATACGCTCCAAGACGGCAGCGATAGCCAGATCCTCTGCATCATCGCCCTCCTCAGCGACGACAGCAGCCTTTGCTGCCTCAACAGCCCCAACAGTCTCCCTTGAGACCTCAGACTCAACAGCACCATCAGTACCACCAACTGGTACGTCAATAGCAACACCACCTTCAGTGGTCTCCTCAACAGCAACCATCTTGGCATCCACACTGCCCTCAGCAACTTCATCAACAGACATGCCCCCTCCTGGGGCCACCACCACTGGGTCAACAACATCAACAACCGGCTTGCCCACCGAGGGGTCCACAGCCACATCCACACATGCACTATCATCACCCACCACTGGGGATTCAACAACCATGGAATTAAAGAGGATGTTCAAATCCTTACCCTTGAACGAACTCACCGGAGTAGCCGGAGCAACTTCCTCGCCAGCGACCTCCACGGCGGTCTCCACAGCGGTCTCCTCGGCGCCTGCCGCAGGAACCTCTTCAGTCTGTTTCGCGACCACCTCCTGGGCCACGACAACCTCTGCTAGTTGTTCAGTCATTACCTGAGCCGTGACGGTTTCCTCCACCGCCGCTTGGATCTGTGGATTTGTGGCGCCGTCGGCCACGGTGTTGGATGCTTCGGTGTTGGAGTTTGTTGATGCCATTTGGGATGTCGGAAATTTGAAGTGCGTCGGAGTCGATTTCGGAGAGATGTGAGATTTTGCAATTTGAATTTTGAAATCCCTTTCCAAAACCCTAAACCCC